>JAQFYB010003552.1:0-18995 GCA_034694085.1 Pogonognathellus longicornis | reverse complement strand
ATATGCTCAGCTATCGAAATCATTGATCTGTTAATGCTATTAGTTAAATATTTTGATGCTTTGCGGTTTACAGTGTAGTTATGCTGTTTAGAAAATAATTTAGGTAGGTAATTCTACAATATAACTGTAACTATAGATTATAATTTACAAATGTACTTTTAAGTATGGACATATTGAAAATTATGCATACAAATAATTGCCGAGAGGTACAGAAACAAAAGAATAAAAGTTTCGAACTAAAATTTGTATAATTATTCTGTAATTCGAATCCATGATAATAATTAATACTAAGAGCATCCTCATTAACAGTATATAACAAATATGTACAACCGTATCAATACAATGCAAAAAAAGGTTTAAATTTCTCACATCAACCATATTAGTTCTTTCTAATACTTCCTACTAATTGTAAGTCAAGACACTTTTTACCCTATTAGTAATTACGCGACCAAAAGAGCTTTCTGAAATTATGTTTTTTCAATATTGGTCGATTGCGTATGCGATTGTTGGTCTTCTAATACTTCTTGATAGATTTTATCCAAAGCATGCTTTACCTCATTTGGGTTTTTGAGTGTGTTCAGTCGTTTCAAGGGCTTCACAGCAATATGCTTTTTCTCTGATTTAAATTCACTACTATTAATATTTTTCTTTGTCTTTGCTTGATCCTTAATGTGCTTTAGCATCGCATTCGCAATAACGACCATTTTAACAGTTTTCCAGATGTCTTTATGACGCTGAAATTCCTGCCCGCCCGTACTGCAAGCTTCTTCGATATTTACTAAAGGATCATCTGGACTCATTAACAGTTTTTTAGCTGTGTAGGCCCAAGTATTCTTGGCTTCACGACGCAGATCACACTCTCGCTTTGTTTGTTGTAACCAGTGAACGTAAAGCTTAGGAAAGCATTGTGTTCTCGGGAACAAATCAAGAGCTGCACCTTTTTTGCGTAATAGATACCTTAATAACTGAGTGATGCACCAACTGATAGCAAGGGATATCATCAACTGATACCATACAGAAGGCCCAAGAGGAATTGGATTGGGAAGCTCGTCGTATTTTTGTAAATTGGTCAATTCATCTAGTTCAGTTGGGTAAATTGACTCATCTATCGTTTTAGAATTACTATCTTCCGACTTCTCAAGAGCTTTTCCTTCTTTTATCAGAATCGAAACAATACATAGTTGAACAACTGCATAAAAATGAAATTTCATCTTACGTGGAGTCTGCAAATTAGTCAAACACGAAAAACATTTTAGTTAGCATTCTGTACCAAATGTCGGGTCACAAATAATATTACAGCAATGCTAGCTTTGAAAAGGAATATTTGTGTCAAACCTGCAATCGTTGAATCTGAAGATCCTTGTTTTTGCTTTAATACTCCATCCACAGTATCAAAGCACCAATTATTATGGCTGCGACGCAATCACTAATAATAGTTTTTAAAAGATTTAAACACGTTTGGTGTCTGATTTGACTTAATTTATTATAGTTTTCAGTCAACTCAATCAATAGTTTTTTCATTTCATACTCAAATAATCTCTTATAAAACATTATTTTGAGCACTAGCATTGAAATGAAGATTTCACGCTGAATTACGACAGAGGAAGAATCATGTTATTGGTAATCCCCAGTACATTATAAAAATATGTATAGAGACTGCACGATCTATTAAGGACAGAAAACACTACAATTTGAAATATTCATATTATTATAAACTTAAAAAACTACACCTTACGACAATTAATTAGTGTAACAATTTATCAGATAATGTACTTATCTTCTTATTATTATTGACACACATTATTGCTTGGTAACTAAATAAAATTTTGCATTGGCCATCAAAAATAAGATTAACATTTTTTTGCCCATAGTGACTAAATGTACCTATTGAATTACAAAAGTTTAGACAATTCACCTTATTAAGAAAATGGAAAGTCATCCCTATAAGTTCATGCAGAGTTAACCCACATGAATTCCATTGAAGAAGCTAAAGCAATACATTAGCTTAGCTTGTTCTAGGCATGAATTTTTACTGGAAAATTTCCCATATTGAAATCACCTTCCCTTAAAAGGGCACATAATAATTCGATACAATTTCTACACATTATAAAAGATATCACGCCATTATCCAGGAATTGATTTCGGTAAAAGCAAAATATATTTCGGTGAGAGCAAAATATATTTCGGTGAGAGCAAAATATATTTCGGTGAGAGCAAAATATATTTCGTGGATGGCAAAATATATTTCGGGGAGGGCAACATATATTACGTGGAGGGCAAAATATATTTCGGGGATGGCAAAATATATTTCGGGGAGGGGAAAATGCCCAAAAAAGAAGTCATTTTGCCCTTCGAGGGAGGCAAAAATTGCCACCTTGCCCACCCCTTGAATACGGCTATGGAAGACATCAACAAAACAAAAAATGGAACATAATAATGTGTAATTAATTATAAAAGTAATTAATTATACAAAATCTTACACGAACGCTTCCGAACACTCTTCACTATAATTTTATTCGTCAAATACTTAAGTAGATTAAATCATTTTCTGACTCAAAAATTTACATATGGAGAGTTCTCTTGCACCTATCATGAACCTATCACTAATATTTCAATTTGATATGGACTAGTACATTTCAAAGTGTTTCATGTTTCTGAGGAATTTAAACAGAAGACGATCGATGTATTATAAAATTATTATATTCTATGTACTTTTATTAACACTTACATGTGCCTACATAATATCTTATAAAATGGTTTTATTGATTACCTATACAATACAGTATCAAGTTCTGAGACTGTTTGTACTTAACTAAAGGCATGTCTTTTTAATGTTAAGCAAAAGGTTTAAATATTTCATGTCTCACCCGTTGTTGTTTTAGTGTTTTATAACACAACGATAAGTAATTCACAGGTGAGTCCTAATACAAATATTACTTTGTGTTAGTGTACATTTATTGTCCTATAGTACTCCTTACTAAATAATATGCTGGCTTAAGATAGATGTACGTTATAGTTCTAAGATAATGAAAAATCATCGATTTTATACTTTCACACGAATACATTTATCATGCAATCGAAGTAAAAGTATTGTTCGAATTGTTGCGTTGATATTTAAGTATAATTGGTAGACATAATTCTTACTTTTTTGTTACCGTTAATTACTCTTCATACATAAACCTGTGTAATTATTCCACACACAACTGATTGTAATATTAGAATCGAATGTAGACAATAATAATCCTTACAATCAATACCTATACTACAGCTTACCAAGAATAATCTAAAACTTTCTATGTCCATGAATATTAAAGATAAGAAATACAAGAACAGGGTTATAATAGAAAATCGCCTATATTGGACCTAAACTTCTTATCTGCACCATATAAATATTATTATATATTTGCATTTCCAAAAATCTATAGTTGACGACTATTTTTTTTGGCTCCATTACGTTACATTTTATTTTACGAATGGTTTAAGATGGGGAATAAAGCCACAAGGTCCTCCGTCGACGTCGACCCAGAAACCGACAATGATTTAAACAGCAGTAACCAACTTACAATTTCTTTAACAGCAGGTATAATCTGAAATACAGTAGACAAAAAATAAGTTGTACGAACCAGTATGAATATATAAAACTGAAAAGGGGAAGAAAGAATTTTAAAATATCTCTTTTCTTGCAGATGCTCAACAAGATAGTCTTGAAAACAATGGTAAACCAAGATTTAAAAAGTACACTGTGATCAATGATAAAAAAGTTGAGATTATGTCTGGAAATGAGCTGGAGCCCAACATGAATTCTCCACTAAAGACAATCAGTTTAGTTGATTCCGCAGGAAAGCCACAGCTCAAAGTTGTACATCGAGTGGGTCTTTCAGTGCGTGAGAAACATTTCTTCGATCTTTGTCTCATATTTTATTTAACCTTTTGGTTATGAAAGTCCAAATTATTTCCCTAAATCAATCTAATGGGCATATTTTATGAACATTCGTTTTTTCTTAATGTGTGCATGTTTAAATTTCAGATTGTGAGTATATGCTCAGTTGAAGGGTTTATTGTGGGAGAAACCAGTATTTCGATTTCATTTGGATTCTGTTGCGTAATTAAGCCGAAATACACATATCATCTCAAAACAGGGGGAGAACTGTTTACTATGAATGGAAGCATTTCCTGTTGCACTCCGAGGCTTAAAGTATGTAATATTGAATTATTATAGATCTCATGATCACTATTATAGAAAATACAGCTTTTTATTAACAATTAATAATAATTTTCTTGCAATTAGTAGTAGCACCTATTGGTACTTATATGTATATAATAATTTATGTAGAATAAATCATATGTACGTACGACCTATATCAAAAAATAGGTTTGTGTAGATTTTATGAAAGATTGATTTTGAAAGGTACAAGTTGTTGGACAAGACAAGATTTCCATTGCTGTTATTTCAATGGGGGACACGCTCACATATCAATGTCATATTAAATTCTTGCCTGGAACATACACGGAGAACGATAGGAAAACAATTGTGGCTTTATGCATTGGAATGGTAATAAAGTTTAAATTAAGATTTTACTTAAATGTATTTTATGGACAGAAATTACAAAAATGTTTTCCCCATGCATTAAATTGCAGTTGGACTCAACTTATGAGAAAAGACTAGTTGGCAAAAAGGGTGGAAACCCTGAAAATACTGACAAAGAAAAGGAAGGCAACCAAAAAGAAAATTGATGAATTATGGCCATTGAATCTTTGAAGCTAATTTTTGGCTTTGACTCCCATATAACCCTAGAACTGTCGTTGTATGCATCAAAGAATTTCTAACTACTATGATTAATGATTACAGATACATTAACAAAGATAATGGGTACAACACTTTACTATTATACTGTTTTAAACACTGCAGTCAGGCTGATCATCGCTAGTAGATGCAAAATATTTAGTAAATGTCATTTGGATTACGCCTTTATTATTGCTTCGAGAATACACACAACTGAAAAAGGGCCACTTGGGCAGGTATATATTATACTAACAATAATACTTTCGTTACATTTCACTGAATTCACTCTAAATAATTACAATTACATTAACTATTAATAGGCTATTACATATTGACAATGAGTATAACAGTTTATGGGAGCTGCTTCAATTTTTCAATTGCTGCTATTACAATACACAATCATAGCAGTAGTAAGCATTTGTTAACAATAACATTGTGTATTGTTTTTAATTTCATAGGTTACGTATTGTTATTTAATTCATAGTAATAAGTTAGTTGTATTTTCAGTAGCATCTATGTATCATAATTTTATGTAGGTTACAGTTACAATCTTTGGCACTGATTGATAAGGATACCCCGTACGAGTCATTCAGTTAGTTAAGTTCCTTACACTTACACAGTAGTTCGTTACATTAGGTACAGTACACAACATACACATTAATTTTATTTATATTTATTATGCATTTAAATATTGTAGTAGTACCTCATGTATGTATTATACTATTTTCTCACTCTTGTTGTAAACAGCAAAATGAGACAAATGGAATTAATAAATTAAATATTTACAATAAACAAATTATTTCTACTACTACTAGTTAGGTATCTTATTGACACTGAGCTGTCGGGAACACAGATATTTCTTGTCCTGTGTGTGTGTAATGTTGAAACTAATAGTTGGCCATATATAGCAGGCGCTTTTGAGACGACATGGGAGTCGTGTCGTGGGTGTATGCAAATTGCACACTCACACGTAAACATATCGGCATACGCAATTATTATTTATACATTCAAGAAAACATTATTTTATTTTACTAATGCGGCTCTACATCTGTTTAAAAATTGATTTGTAACAAAACGTTTAATAGCAAAATCTCCTGAAAACTATTACAATCTTTTCTGTACTCTGAAATGTAGCTTATCAAAATGCAAAAATGTAAAAAGGTCAGTATTGAAATGTCTTTCGTTTGGTCCTTTTTACTGGAGAACAATTATTTTGTCTGCATATTGTTTGAAACTGTGTAGCCTATTTTGTTTTTGCTTTGTCATTTTTGACTTGTTTAATTATAGAAAATGAAACGTCAAATGTGTTTTTGTATCGGAAAAAATAAGAATTAATCATAATAAAATGCATGAACAATGTAAGTGAGCGTAGCTACTTTTCGGTAGGCTGATAATACATTAGATAATACGTAAGGTATGATGCTATAAAACAGCTCTGTACGGTACAACAAGTTTTCTTACGGGTAGGGTTTAGTTTTATCATGGAAGACGTTATGTGACAATTTGGCTATACAATTGTAGGACCGTGTTCTGTGATGATTTTAGGCCGTGTGTCTTGGAACAGGACGGATTCTTGTATTGTCCTTTGAATTGACTGAAGTCCATCCTCTAGTATTCTCGAAATGGGAGCCTCATCGGGTATATTTTCTAGAGAGACTCGGTTTCTAAGACTGATAACATGATCTAAAGATTTACGAAGTGCATCCACGCTTGAAGAAGCTACTGCTATACTCACTGAAAGCAAAAAATTAACATAGGTAAGTATTTACATTTAGGTTGCAATTGCAAACTGTTATTAATTTAGCATTTTGGTTTTATTACAACATACATGGCATTTCATCTCCATCCCCTTGTCTGACTCCGGTGACTACTGCCATTCCTCTGGCGATGTGCACTTGTTGTGGCTTTTTCAGAGTTGGTGCATTCATTTTACTCCGAGCCATTGGTGTTGGAGCTTTGGAAGTTCCCAATTTAGATAGATTTTGCTCACTGGCTGATACACGAAGCCGACCGTCCTCCGCATCTCGCAAATTCTCTAAAAAATGTTAACATTATGTCTTAATCAGCAGGCGTATTGATATAAAATGTTTAATGCGAAAAGGTCAGGAAATATACCTTGGGAATACGCCGAAACAACTGTAGGCGGTTTCCGTCGCTTTTTTTCTTGAGAGCTTTTAGTCTGTGACATATAGCTAGGAGGTACCGGTAACGATTCTGGTTCAGAGTCGCTCTGTGTTCCAAAATACAAGCATGAAGGAGAATTAGAATTTTTTTAAAGTGCTATTTGAACATAAATCCACAAAATTCTTACCTGCACCTGATTCATCAATGCTGACACTGATGTACTTCGTGTGAGAAGGTTCTGAGGATCAAAAACTCCTGTTGTACCACTTCTACTTTTTTCTATAAAACAACACAAGCAAGTTAAACCAAACTGTCGTATTTTTAAGAGACGATAAGGTAAAAACTGGATATTTTATAAAAATTGTAACACAAGTCAAATTGATAAATAAATAGGATTTGCAAAGCACACTTAATAAAATTCTGATTAGTTATTTGAAAGACAATCACAAAACAAGTAACACAAAAACATGGAAAAGGGCATTTTACAAAAGGAGACAGGACAAAGAGTATTTTGTACATCGACTTCATCACTATTTAAATATTGAATATCACAGTTCAATGTTGGACAAGGAGAAAATATTTTCCAAAAAGAAAAAAGACCATTGCGATGTCTGTGAAAGGATCTCTTTCTCCGACCAGACGTGCTACTAGTGTTACTAGAAGAGCCGGGCAAAACATTCAAGTCTGAAAGGGAACATGCTCGTCGAATTCCTCCACTCTCCCCATCCTGATGACTATGTTCTTCATCAGAATCATCCAGATATTCTAAATAATTATATTACATTACTGAAACCTAATCATAATCAAAATAATTTTTACAACTTAATTCTCAAATCTATAGGTTCTCTTAGTAGTTGTCCGCAAAAACTCCAACTGAATCCAATTACCCACAAACCCCAGTCAAGCACTGGTAAAATTGGTGCAAAAAATTCCAAAATGGCAATAGCATTAAAAATTAATTACATTATCATGCATGCAAAGCTCAGAGTTCAAAAAAAAATGGAACGGAAACATAAAATCAACCAAACAGTGTTAGAAATCATTGCACAAAAAATATTACGCAAGAAGATGTAATGTGATAGAAAAGAGATAGAGTGTTAAGCGATCAAACCTAGTGCTAAGGGTGCAACGTGAAACCTTGAAGGAAGCACTGTTTGTACAATTTTATGTTTCCTTTGAAGTAATTTCATAGTGGCTGAGTGGGACGAAAGACTAGAAGAAGAAGAACTCTTGTGAATAGCTTTGTGAATTTTAAGTGTGGGGAAATTGTTAGGCGGTGATTTGACAGTAGTTATGTTAGTGCTGTGTGTTTCAAAAGTACTGTTAGTGGCTGTGGCAGAATCAGCGGTTGCATTATGGGCGATGGCATTGGCTGTAGAAATTAGTGCAGCAGAAGGAGGAGTAAGTGGTGGTAGTGCGACAGAAGGACCAGCAGGGCATGTCAAGTTCAATTCGGCACTGATACTATTATTATTAGCAGATGAACCTGAAGTGGGACTCTGCAGATGAACAACAGGCTGCTTAATTACCGGCTTATGATCGTGACTCATGAGAATGAGGGTGCTCAGTGAAAAGACTAACAAAGAAACCACCACCAGTCACAAATATTATTAACAACAAACCAAATAACATTATACTTTCATATGTAACAGTAACAATTATATAATAAGTACTTACACTGTCAGAGCTAATAATTAAAGTGATAAACAGGAACTATACTCATTACTCAATTTTATACAGCATAAGTAATTATTAATGTACCCAAGTAAGTGATGTAAAGAAAAGGTTCAATATGGTCATTTAGGTAAATCACGGTTACATACAAATACAACACAACCCCTCACCTCCCCAACGAACCAACATTCGATTTTTAAATCCCCGATTCCAAAGCTTCTGAAGCACAAACATTATTATCGATTAGGCGGTAAAATACTAGAAAAAAGTGAGACACACCTTTGCCAAAGTTTCTGCTTAGATCTTGTGTAGATTGACTCATGGATTTGTATCCAATCTGAAAGAACGAATAGTTTAAATGTCATTTTTACGCACATATTTCCATATTACTAGTACACAGCTGGTATTGCAGTAAACACATATGTATAGAATTTACTTACACTTTGCAATTTCTTTCGTGTATCTTCCAGACGTTTTTCCAGTTCCAACCGACTTTTAGATAGTTCCCTATTTTTTGCTTTAACTGACATGATGAGTTCTGCATTTCTACTTCGGACAATTTCATATGGATGAACTGTTGGATCTCTGTACAAAGGCAACTTTTTGTTAGATGAAGCTCGCGTAGAGCTACTGTCGTCCGTGTCTGTATCAGATCTAGCCTTTGCCAATGACTTCCGTGGAGCTGGAATGACTTCGGAAGCTTCTCCATCAGTAGATTTGTTGACATCTGAGTAAAAGTCAGTTGACTCTTCGTCGTCACCATCCTATTCAATAAAAGTCCATTTAGCAAAAAATTGCGCTAACGCATATGAATTTATCAACTTCAGTTTCATCGATTCCTTACCAGATCTTTATCTATAATTTGCTTCATACTTTCTTCACAAGTTTCGAAACTCCTTTCTTCGCTTTCTTTACTATCTGTGTTGCTTTCTTTGGAATAAGGTTCTATAGCATAACTGTCTTCGGGATTTTCGAAAGGCAATTCCTTAGGAGGGTTAACTAATACAGCTGAACAAAAAAAAGTATTTAGAATATTTCCCTCATTAAAAATTGTATAGGTAATTCTTTCTTAATTTAATGCAATTTTCGTTGAGAATAAAATACCTTGAGGCTTTGGAAAAGGTACAGGTACTACAGTATCAGAATCATAGAAAGACTTAATGGTCATCGCGCCAGATGCTTGTTCTACTCGTTCACTCCATTTTCCTTGAGGCATCGTAACGGTGGCTTTTTTGTTAGACCCTGAATTGGCGCTAGGGGCTTCACCTTTTATTTGCTTCTTAGCCCAATCAGGAAGCTGACCAAAGCTGAAACGGTAATCAGCTCGGACAGGTGATGAAGGATTAGCCAGCACCGACGGTGCTGGTGACGGAGATGCTGCTATCGAAGGTGTCGCTGACTTTTTCGACCGCGATCTTTTTTCTCCCATTCTTGTCTCCATTGTTATTACCATTTCACGAGGAAGTGCCCAAACGATAATACAGGAATCTCCACCTACCGAAAGCAAATTTTGAAAGTCGGGTGTGAAGCGTAAGGCTGTTGCCAATTCTGAATGACCCATCTACAACAACAAAACATTGATTTCAAATGAGAACTTGTGTACTTGCAAGGAATTTTTAATGAGTGGTAAATATTATAATTACTTACGAGAGAAGCCACGACTTCCCCTTTGTAATAATCAAACACTGTGATGGTTTTGTCAGTCGAAGCTACTGCAACATAATAGCCGCTAGGATCTAATGTGACTTTAATAATTGTTCCTATGTTAGCGGCTGCAGAGCTTCTAAGTGTCTTGCTATGCTTTCCCGTTGACAAATTGTACACACGAACACAAGAGTCTTGACAAGCTACCAGTACATGCTTCCCACTTGTATCCACCTCCAAATCAAACAATGGTGTTTTGCTATTCACCACTATGTTAACATGGATTTCAATGTCCCCAATTAAATCACCTTCAAGAAATGCAAGAATGTCCGTTAAACTCTCCCCTTCATTTGTCTTCGAGATAAGTTGTCGGAACACGAGGTTTTTGTCAGCTCCACATGAAATAACATGAACAGACGGTGGGTTAGTTCGCTCAGTAGAAAAAAATTTGACACTCGTCACAGAGCCCTTGTGCTCCTGTAGCGAAGCAATCCTCTCGATTTCCTAAATTATAAGTACATCCATTAATACTCATTGTGTTTCAAACAGACAAATACATATAAACAAATGAAATAAGGGTTAGGCAATATCACTAGACTAACCTGTCCAATATTGTACAAATTAACGGAGCCGTCCCTAGAGGCAGTTGCTACTAGTGAACCCTTAACATCCATCGATAAAACTTCTTCTTTGTGCGCCTTAATTTTAATGAGCTCATTTTTTGTTTTAGATCTCCAAAGTCGGAGATTTCCCTGCCGGTCACCACAACATACAAAGGTAGATCCAATGCCTACACATCGTACTCCATTTCCATGTGATATAAACAAAGGAGAGTCGAGATAACGTGTAGAAATATACTTGACATCTTGGCATTCCTGAAATTAATGAGAAAAGTTTAAATAGGTTGAATGAACTCATCTGTTTTAAACGAAGAATAAACTTTTTCTCTTACTGCATTTCTTACACCTGATAGGTAGGCATGCAAGCATTAAGATAAATATAAACGAGCCAGAAACAAAGACGCTCTCACTATTATTGCTATATTATGGCAGAGTTAAGTCAGGGTTAAAGCGGGCGGCATGAGGTATAAAAGTTTTGTTAGGTAGCTAAAGCAATCTTCTGTTTATGGTGAATAATAATGAGATAAAATATTAGACTGACATTGGAATATAGATTTGTCTTAATTTGTGAAGTAATATCCCAAGTGCGCACTGTGTCGTCATTGGAACAAGTAATGAACGAAGGCCAATGTTGAAATGCAGGAGAGCCTCCGGCTTGGGAGTTGGGTCCAAGAGCAACATC
This sequence comes from Pogonognathellus longicornis, assembly GCA_034694085.1. Taxonomy (NCBI): domain Eukaryota; kingdom Metazoa; phylum Arthropoda; class Collembola; order Entomobryomorpha; family Tomoceridae; genus Pogonognathellus; species Pogonognathellus longicornis. The sequence continues at coordinate 7,468 of JAQFYB010003552.1, read as the reverse complement.
CCAAATACAGCCCGAGTGCCAGAGCCAAGAATGAGACAGGCCCACCTACACAAAATCCACATTCACAGATAATCATTTACATGTGTACAAAAAGTCGTACCTACTCACCGACGTACACGAGAGCGAGTACGTGGTGGACCGCATTGCTGCATCGCATTTATACAATAATCCCATTTGCATCCCATTCATTTAGGTGTGTCAATTCTCTTTTTGGTAAACAAACGTAAAACTAGTCTTTGCTCAAGGAGGAAGCTCACCCTCTTGACATCTTGAACGTCCCACGCGTATAGAGAATGATCTGCATACACTGCAACTATCTTCTTCCCTCCTGGGGCACATATCCCGACCACGTTAGGAAATTTAGATACGGGAGGATGAGATGAGAGGGCTGTCACATCAGTGGCTTTTGCAATCTGTCACAGACACACATAATATAAACATACAACATCTTTAACTGTATATATAAATATCAATCCGTTTATCTCAAAACAATCTGACGCCTTCCCTTTTCACTTGTACTTACATAAATTGCGTACATTTATTATACCACTAAATACGTAATAAGTCTATACACATATACGTAACAAACTCAGTTTTCTATTAACTCATTTGTATCATTTATTTTATGGTAATTTAGTGGAAGAAGATAAAATCGGGATCTAAAACTTTACTACCACTAAACCACTACTACTACAACGTGTAATACATTCATGAAAAGTTAATGGTATACCCATGAATCATTTGATTTCGAAAACTGTTGACTTACATCTACTCCTAAATGGTGAGGTAATGGCAGAGTTGCTACAAAATCTAAACGGCCTGAGCGGAAACACCGAATCAATCCTTCAGCACATCCAATAAATATTAAATCGTCATCCATGGCCATACAAAAAGCTTGTTTTGTCTGAAAAATGATAATTTTCAATTCAATCGTGTTATTAAAGACATTGTAAATCATTTCTAATGCTGACTATAATTATAGGGCACCAATTCGTGTCCTGTACGTGCCACATGTGCGTGGGAAAATATTTACCTTGAGTTGGACCCATTTATCTAAAAATCTCCTTTCGTCAAATTGGCACAACGTTGCAGATACAGTCCCATCAAAATTTGCAATGGCATATGTCGCCGTCCCATCAGTAAGCACGTCACGAAAATCTGCGTTGGAATGTTCACTACCCAAAATGGCTGGCCGACCAGTCAAAACACATTCATTCTAAAAGAAATTACACGGTAATTAGTAACGTAAAAACTAAAAATACTAGGGCAGTAAATAATATTGTAAGAGTAGTGACATGATTTGTGCACAAAAATTCTTATTCAATCACCTTTCCTAGTTGTAGGTACCAAAATTTTAAATGCCTCGTTCCGCCTGTAACGAAATAATTACCGTCAGGGGAAAAAGAAATGCAGGAAACTTTACATGCCACGGAACTAGATGCTAGCTTTCTCCCCCGGGACGAATTTTGCCCGTTAGGTGTTCCAGCGGGGGTAGGGCCATTTCTACTCTGACTTGGGGATACACCCTTAAAATCCCAGACTGATACGACTCTATCTGAACCGACAGTGACCAGAATTCCGAGCATACTCGAAACGGCCTATCAAAAAGCACGAGATAACGTGATATGAAATGAACTGTCGAAAGCCAAAGAATTAAGATTATATATAGTTAAATGATGAAAAAGTTGGTCTTACAGCACAGACAACATTTTGACAGGGTGAAATATCTTTGACGACTCCAGATTGCCAATTAAAAATTCGGAGAAATGTGGAATCTTCTGAAGCTACAAAGAGTAGAGAATTACTTTTCAACTGAAGGGCACTAATAGGTTTTCGGGTTTCGAGTACTATGTGGGACACAACTGTGCCGCTACCAGTATCCAATAACACAACAGTATTTCTGAAAAGAAAAATAGCAGTTAATTTCCATAATCGAAATATTAAATATTATGTGTAAGAAATTAAAAACAAACATACCCAGCTGGGTACGCAACAAGACCCGAGTCACAGTCGAAATGGGCATTGCTAGTAACAGACAGTCCGAGAATTCTCTCTATCCGAATCTAAATGAAAACAAAACACAGTTAATATTATTTGATAGAACAGCTTCTCCTGAAGTATAAAAATTGCCAACTTGATTTAATTGAAAAAATAGTAAACAGTTAAAAATTAACTATGCATGCAAACTGTATTATATAAATGGAATTCTCTCATTTCTTGACATGACAGTTTCTAGTTTCTACCACAAAATCTGTGTAGTGTATACAACAGGAGTACTACAGGTAAACTTGCCATTACTGTACTTCTAGATTCTAGGCTACAATACAACTATCCTCACACATTATTTATTACCCTTTATTATTACCATTGTCATTCTAGCTTGAGCTTTCATATATTATGCATTGTTGTCAACAATACAGAATACAGAAGAGTCTTATTAAGGAAATATTTATTAGGCATGCATGTATTAGGTATTTTAATGTTTCCTCTTATTCTTATCAGAGAAATAAAAATGTCTGTAAAGTGTTTTGAGTTTCTATGAGTGGGTTATCGAACAAGAAAGTGACAATGCAAGTTGAATAAGTAATGAAGTGTGCGTGTCAAATAAATTACATAAAAATACGACGACAAGTCACACAATGAGCGAACAAGTTACCTTTTCGTCATTTTCTTCCATCGCTAACAAGGCGAGGCGAACTAATCAGCGAAATATAAAATATTCATTCTCTGCTAAACTTGGGACGCTCATAAGAATTAATCCATCTTGATGATTTCGTCTTCTCTCAATGATTCAGATTCAGCAGGTTAGCCGTAAAGGTAATGAATTCATACTCAACCTATATAAACACGAGTAGATTGATTTCTTCCTTTTGTTTTAATTTTGGAACTACTTTTCTGGCTTCAGTCCTTTTTAAATCTTATAATTGCTCCACCCCCGCAGTTCCTTGTGGTTGTGCAATAAGTAGTGTAGAATATTTTTTGTGTTGTACAAAGATCCAAAATACAAAAACTTTGTAGGTATATATAAAGCTGTAATGAAAAGCTGTGCGTCCTTCCGCAGTTTATTTAGCAGTTTCAGCCAGAGAGTTGCCGTCTTGACGTTTTTTCTTTGAAGTGAAAAAAGTTAAAGCTCACTCAGCTGTATGGGTTGTTGAAGGATGGGATTCGATGATTTTTGTAGCCTTCTTTTGTGGAGATGTATACAGGTTTGTGTTGTAGACTTAAAGAAGAAGTTTATAGTTAGTTAGCTGCTTGAGCTGCTGCTTCTGCTTACTGCAACTGTGCTAATTACAATCAAATCAAACCAAATCAAATCAGCGAACCAAACGAAACTATATAATATATTATATATACATATATGGATGATGAAGATGAACTACACAGATGAAGCTAAATTAGGCTAAACTTTTAACTAGCTGACTTTTATTATCGTTACACACAGACATTACAAGAACCACATTTGCTAATATTAATATCACGGCTATAAATATATCTGTTGTGGTGTTGTGTGTCTATGTGTACTTAAAGCTCCAAAGCAAACAGGCGACATTATAATAATAAAATATTATAATGTATCTCTTTTCTATGTACATGTACCGCAAAAAAACAAATTAATCCGAGTTTAGTTTAACTTGTTGGTTATTGGTTATAGCACTTACTTGTATATCACGTTATGCATTTATAAGTAAGCCGTGCCTAGACACTAATTACTATACAAAGTGTAGCCTATATTTTATACACAGTCAGTATCTTTGTTAGCACTCAAACTAAAAATCTGTATCTTCAAAATAAAATGAAATAATCCGTTGCAGAAGTTGGAGAGTTATGCAGGAGATAAGTGTGTACATAGAGTGAAGTATTTTTTATTTGTTAGCTTTATCAATTACCGTCTATTGACTGTGTGTGTGCAATCCCTCCCTCCCTACACACTGTGTTGTAATTTATTTCATGCAGTCTTAGTGCAGATACAGTGGAGTGGTTAAATTAAATATGTATTGTAAAAGTTTACTGTCTATTTACCTATCTAAGCCACTTGACTTGAAACTTACCTTGTTAACGTTAACACAACTTTACGGCTTATTAAATGGCTTTAGCTTAGCTTTAGCCACTTGCCTGTCCTAATAGTCTTGTGTTGTGTGTGCTCCTTCCTTTGGAGCTTTGGGTGATGTTGTTTCAAATTACATTCACAATTCGCACATAGACACACACAACGAACGAGGCTAGTTAGTAATATTACACACGATCTTCACATCAGTTATGTACAAAAACTCAACCACCTACAATGCAAACACAATAAAGATAGCTCTAAACCTAAACTAGAATTAAACCATGATGTTGATGATGAATAGGTAGTGCTTTACTTACTTGTATTTACAAAACCGTGTTCGAGACTCTCCAATTTTCATTTTGCATATTATTAGGTACAAGATACTGTATATAGATACTATTAGTAATTTTGTGGTATCCTTAATAACAATAAATAGGTATCTCTCTTTATGTGAACTTGTATAGTATCTGTACTCTAATAGTATCGGTCTAATCTAATCTGTCTCTTTAGCTTTTGTGTGATATATAAATAAATATGAAGGAGAGAACAGAATTAATATTACACTACACACACACCAAACTGTGGGACTCTGTTGTTTGTATGATGTATAAAAGGAGGATGTGTTCCTCTATGTATGTGTTGTGGTATTATGAACTTAGAGAGAGAGTAATGTATATATGTACAACATGTATTTAAGCTGAATACCTAACTGCTACTAAGGTAAAGGTAAACCGACACGGAATTGCAAATTGTATGTATTGTAGTAGTGCTGTTAGAGCTATTGCATTGCATTGGTAGTTTCGAGCAGTGTAGAAGCATAAGTGTATTTACAATTCACGTAGTATTACAGTGTGAGTGTGCTATGGGCTGGATGGGAGCAGCATCAGCAAACAAGTGGGGAAGGAAGTTCTCTCGTGTAAATATTGGAGATGTTAATGTTAGAGTAGCAGCAGTGAAGTAAGTAGTGTGTAATACATGTATTCTTATAGCTATGTGAACAATTTTTTAAGAAACACCAACACTACGGCTATTATTATACAAGAGTTTCTTGAATGCATTTAATCTTAGTTGAGTTTATACAGTAGTGCATGTATATGTAGTTGAAATAGCGTTAAAATATTATCTAACTGACGTTATGTGTTATGTCTTGTATATAAGTATTTTATACGATACATCTGCACTCTGTTCTGTAGTATATATGCGTTCAATTTCAATTTAACTTCAGAAAGACTTGAACTACCTGCTCGTGTGAATAAGTGTACTATAATATTATATCTGATGGCTTCTGTAACTGCATGGCCACTCTCTAGCCATATACATTCATACATATTATATGTTTTTCTGTATAGCAAAAGGCAAAAGCTTTGTATACGGATTAAAGCTAAGTAAGTAATTCAGAGAAGAAGAAGAAGACGAGACTTCCAAACCAGACCAGTCAGCAGGCTAACGTACTATAAAGTATATTATATTAGCTTTGAGACCTTTAGTATTTGTTGTATCGTTGTATGTGAGTTAGCCCAGGCAGGTAGGTGTGAAAAAACGAAACGGCAAATTATACACAATAGAGTTGAAGACGAGACGACCATGTACATAGAATAATGGAGGGATGCATGATGGTACACCACAATGCTATTACTTATATAGATACAACTACACAGACAGATACAGAATAGAGTACATTGTAAATATGCAAGTACATAGGTAGACACAAGGAGGTATTAAAATGTAATGTGATCTCGAATCAAGAATTCGAAGAACTGGCAACAATACAATGAATACTATAATACACATTTACATGAGAAAACCAGCTTCGAGCAGAGTTTAGCCAACATCGAATTGTTTCAGGCTGCGCTTCTTCTTCATTCATCTGTTCCTTTCTGTCTATCATCTGTATCATTCATCTTTACATTATACTTTGTATAGAAATCGCCTTCTAAATCAATCCTGTATTTATACAGGCGTGCTAGTTTAAAATATAAATGAGTTACAAGTGAATGTTAAATAATATATTCTATGTACTGTCTACACATAAACTCGTATAGAGATACCTGCTTTTATTTATTTACCTTACGTGTTTGCTGTAATAATTATGCCAAGAGTCATACGCGTGTTTCTCTGAACGCTAATTAAAACACGTTCGTAGCATAACCACAAACAAAATCATTATGTCCTTGTAATAAAATTAAAACTAAATATTTTGAAGATTAGTGTCAGTAATTAACATAAAAGACATGGTAGGTATTGTATAAGCTCCTTAACAGCATATTTTTATAGTTTGTAATAATTATTTCTACCTGTTGCTCTATTTTATGTTTACATTGGAAATTTAATATGAATTCATTCATGCACACAGCAACTATACTTAACTATCGTATACACTTATGAATTTATTATTGTATTGTACCTACCTATTTATGTAATAACAATAATATATTTTATGCATTATAATAGAAAATATACCTATGTGATGATGACAAAACAAAAATGAGTTTTATTATTAAAATAGGTTTTAAATGTTTTTCAGTCCAATGAACGGTTTAAACTAGTTACTAATATGAACTATCGGAATATTCAATTTACACGCATTCCCTGGGATAAATAACATTTCAATCTCTATATGCATATAAAGTACTCGTGTGTCATAGTCATTACTATGTAAAAGTTGTAGAGCCAAAGACTAACCGCCCTGGAACGTATGGGTATGACTGTAATGAAGTAATTTCAACTGAAATATTGATGGCTTATTTTTAAGAGCCCCAAGTACTACATATATAAGTTATTTGTTTCGCATCCTGTCTACACAATTGGCAATGACATTGAAAAATTATTACGACTCATTTACACTTGACTTTAGTGTGGAATTTTCGCAGTTGTTAATGCTGTAATGTGTTTCTGCATGGTCAATAAATATACACCTCCTAGAAGGACTGCTTTAAACAATTGTTGGCCCTATTGTACATATAAGTGCTTAAATCTGATATTATTGTTATGCTTTATGTTTCACTAAAAATGTGGACAACGTAAATGGCAAAGTGAGTGAATGTCTCTGTAAAAGGAGATGCACTCACATACTATTTATTAAGTAATGGTTCGATGGTCCCAAAAGCATTAAAATTGTTTGTAAACATTCCGACTTGACTAAAAGACTAATTATGAAGAAAATTAAGTTTAATTAATTAAAAGAATTAGAATAGCCATCATGAATACTCACATTCTCCCTTTTCTAAATATTTCCTATTATTTGTATTAGCGTTTAAAAATTGATTGGAGCATTCTCATACGTTGTAATTAGTTATGTCAGATTAAAATAATTTGCGATACAAACAATTTTTTAGGAATTTTGTAAAGTCAATTTTTGTATTCAATTTTATAATAAATTGTCAATTTAAAACATTTTATTGAAGTTGAAGCAAAAAATGT
>JAQFYB010003551.1:0-18996 GCA_034694085.1 Pogonognathellus longicornis | reverse complement strand
CAAATTAGCTAAAAATTTTCGCGCTTCGCGCGAAAATAGCCATATATAATAACATTTTTCCCTTGGTGCCCCCCCCCGAAACCAAATCCTGGATACGGCCTTGGTTATAATTTACTGTATAGCTTATAATATAAAGACTCCTATGTATAATGTCTAAATTTAAACCACCATTCTTGTTCTTTGTGAGAAAAAAGATTTGCCACATCGACAATACCTGTGTTAATCTCACTATTGAGTATTGAGTATTGCAACTGAAAAGATAAATGCATATAGCGTAATTTTAGCTTTTTGCTGGTACGATAGTTAAGTTAAACACAAGCCTATAGTTTTAGTTTACCTAACCAAGTAAATATAATACGCAGAAACAAATCATTTAAACTTAAACTTTGCTTTCTTCTACTCCGTAAAATAGAATTTACTTAAATATGTACTTAACCTAAATACGACCTACATATCTATCATTACATTCATATATACACCTAAGTAATTTGAAGAATAATACATTTAATATATGTGGACAATTTTTTTTATTGAACTTGGTTTTTGCTTAAAAAGTAATGCAAAATTCTCGTACATATGAATTCCTGCGTTTACAAAGTTTACATGCATTTTAGTGATTATTACTATTTTTACACTAAACATAGGTTCAGTACGAATATGGTTCATTTCCGGGAAAATGGATGTTCGCGAATCATTCATTGACCAAGAAAAACATCAATACGTCCTTTTTAATTAAGCCATTTACCTACAACGACTTTTTCAAAACTATTTAACATAATTAATCTTTGGCTAATAAAAATAATCACAAATCTGTACAAAATTACTTTACTATCACAGATCATGATAATGAAAGCTAGGTGCACATTTATATATACTTACTATAGGTGGGTATAAAATAATTTGCACAGAGTAACCACCTTGTCATTTGAAATCATTATGGCTCTCTCGTTCAGTTCTAGACAAGGTTAACACGGAAAATCTACAACTTTTGACTTAGTCAGGGTGTAAATCAATTACTTATAGTAAATTGGCATTAAAGTGCTCTGTGTTCTTATAGTAGGTTTACCGTGATTAGACAGATTAATAGATTAGATTTGGTTTGTCTCTTTGTTCACAAATAAATATTTTATATCAGACTCTGAACAGTTTCGCACACATTCATTATGCGCCGAAGACATTTTGGAAGACTAATGACTAGGCTGACTTCGGCAAGTAAGATGTCAACGTGGTATTGGATACAGCAAGTTTTTCAGTTCTATTACTGAAGAAAAGGGAAAATTCAGGAAAACCGATTGCTCTCCGCTTCTGGTGACTTAGCTTGAATTTCTGTGAAACATCAAAAGAAAAATAATTAATTCATAAAGCTCATAAAGTATGACTATTTCGGATGCGGATTAGCAAATGGAGTCACATTGTAAGGAAAGGAGTTTGAGTGCATACAAATTGAACTTTATTGCAGGAAATAGTCCTAGAAATCAAACAATGTTGGGCCCTATTTGATTGTGATTTTTAGCCTCGGTTTCGTGTAATTGGGAATTTGATCCTTGTCGAGAATAAGCAACGGTTTTAGTTTTGATCTGTCGAAAGTGTGGAATGAAGGATGAAGAATACAGTTAAAAAGGATGGAAAGGATAAATAGTATGCAATATATAATATAGTGCTCTGGGACTGCGAGAATTTTCTTAAATGTATAAATATACCCTTACTTTAGGAATCCTCTTGCATATATTATGGACTTTTTTCCGTGATTTATTATATCCTCGCTCCATCATGTCAGGTAAAAGAGCACATACCACCACACAAAATAATGTGGCGTAAAATGGAATCGATGTTAAAACTGTATAAAATACGTGTCGGTAGGCTCCTGGGTCCACTAGCCATTCACTGAATAAAATTAAAAGAGGATTTTTATTACAATTTAATTATTAATCCAAAAAATAGGGAAAGGCATAATTTTATCAAAAGGAAACCTTACGCATTAATTTCTGAATATACGGATACCATTATGAACATCGTTGAATAAGAAAAGCATTGAGCACCAACATAAGCCCAAGTAATAGAATTAGCTATGATAGCCATCTAGACATTATCATTTTAAAGGTCAAGATAATTAAAAAGACATTTTTAACATGAACAGATCCAATCAGACTGTAGCATGTAATAAATAATAGTATGTATTTAGTTCGTATACATTGATATACCTTCATATTTACAACCACAATTAAACAACAAAACACAACCGTTCCAAACATGTGCAAACCATTTAATGGTTCAAAAGCGGACCAAGCAAAATACGGAATGTAGTAACATGCCTGTTTTAAATGAAATGAACATAGTATAATATAATATGTAATGTCTTCAAATAAATAGTATATTATTAATTATAATAATATAGGTAAAGGTAAATAGTTAACCGATGCATGCCATAACGCTGCTAAAAGGAAACGAAAAAAATGATTCCATGACATATAAGCATTTCTGGTCAGTTTCTTGTATAAATGTGGTGAGCTTAGAAGAACTTCTGCAGTATAATCCTGATCCAGCATTCCAAATATAAATATTGGCATAGAAGAGAAGAAAATGTTGTACAGCATGAGAAAGATCGGTTCGAAAAGCGCCTTTAGAAACACGAATACAAATAATACATACATTAGTCTGAAATAACAAATAGAAATACAGATAAATAGAATATTTTTTATACTATTTCAACTTACTAGTGTGGAAAATGCAGAATTGAAACCAAAGAAAATCTGGGGAAGAACGAAAGCAAAGTTCTTGTAAAAAAAATAATTTGTTAATACGCTAAGTCTTGCGTAGTACCAGTGACCATGGACTAAAATTGCTCTTTTCAAAAAACAGAATTTGGCTACTGCAAAATCCGAACATCGAGCAGCTTGACGACCTTCTTTTCCCAAAATACCTGAGCATAAACAAAATTCTTGAAGTAATGATCTTGTTGCAAAGATTTCTAAGATTTGAAATCTTCGATTTTCATACCGATTCCAATATGAGCTTCTTGAATCATGGCAACATCATTGGCTCCATCGCCAACAGCAGCAGTTGTAGGATGTCTTTTCGTTTTTTTGACCATATGAACTACTTGAGCTTTTTGTAAAGGAGCCATGCGACAACACACAACCCGGAATGCTTTCATAGTCACTTCACAGAGTAGGTCTTTACAACAAAGAAACGCATTTGCTAAGGTCGCTCCGTCAATAACAAATGTTGTATTGTCGCCTTCTTCCATTTCAGATCTAAAAAATCAAATCAAATATTTATTATGTGGGTAACTCCTAGCAAAGGAATATACTATTAGTACAGAAAATAATTAAGCTGTATGAAGATTTTTACTTAATTTCAGTCAGTCTCCTTTTAATTTCGTCGAAATCAGTATGTCCAGTAAACATTATCTGCTTTGATGAAGCGGTAATAAGTCCACAAGCTACAGCCACATTGACACCTGTCTCAACTTTGTCCCCCGTGAGCTTAAAATATTTTTATACAAAACTATTACTTTTTCATGATAAAGGTCATCATTTCATTGCATGAATTGTATGATATAATATAATATATAATATAATGTCTGCAACACCACAATGTGTAATGTGTCTGCCTACCATCCAAACTCTAATTCCGGCAGCTCCTAATGCCTGTAAAGTTTCTGGTACTCCAGCTTGAAGTTGGTCTTCAACACCTGTGGCTCCCAGTATAGTTAACTGGCTTTCTATCGAACGATATAATTCTCTCATTTTTGCTTCACGATTTTTTAAGACTCGACGAGTTTGCTTGAGTTGAGCAGAAAACGTATCTAATTCTTTACGAGATAGTATTCTTTTAGCAACCACTAAAGTTCTAAGTCCCATCTATAAAAGTTGAACCAATGGAATAGTGTATTATACTAATTGATTGCATGTACATTGAAAATTGTATTTTCGGTTCATAGTAATAAGAAAATTCATGAAAATAATAGTAAATAATTACCAATGCAAAATCTGTAACATGTTTTGCAATGTTGCCAGCAGACCCGTCGTCAGAATTAGGAATGAGAGTTGTTTCTGCTCCTTTGGTTAGGAGTAGTATTTCTCCAGCACTATTTTCAATTACCGTCGACATGCATTTGCGATCTAAATAAAAAAAATGTATATCAGTTACTTGTACTGAATTCACACTACATATTTTGGTGAATCTATACTTTCTATGTGATGCAATTCTATGTGAACCAAAACATTTTTACCTGCATCAAATTCTAGGACGTAATGTCGTTTGAACTTCTGGAGCTCCCCACACACTTCTACGCTTAATATGTCTTCTTTCTCTCCTAAATAAATTATACCTAACCTGAAAGCAGAAACAATCTTATCTAAAGCAATACATGTCATCAAAAATAAAATTGATAGCCTAAAATATTGCAATATCATAAATCATTATTACTTACTTATGACAAGCCTCTAACAAAGCTTTTTCATCTGGACTAGATGCTTGGTACTCCCACTTTCCGCCATCTGACACAGTAAATCTCCGTGTTGGTTTAGCAGTCTCAATGCTGAACAAACTTGATGCATTCTTTAATTTCGAGCTGATTTTTTTATGCTTCGTAAGAGTTTTGAGAAGCCCATGTTGACTAATAAGAGTTGAATCAAAACTTGGTCGTCTTACAGGCATTAATTGTACTGTATGACAGAGAGCTGGAAAAACAATGGTTCAAAATTGCAATATTGCACATGCCAATTATCCATGGATGCCACATTCATAATATAAATAGGTACATACAGGTAGCTCAAAACTATTTGTAATATTATATTTATGCTCACCCAAAACTATAAAAAAATTAAGTACTTCCTCATTAGCAGATATATCTACCAGTGTATTGGTATTCTCTTCGTCATTTCTCAGATATAGACGGTCCTCCTCAAAGATGTACCTTTTGTCATTTATAGAGCAATAGCGAAATTTCATTATATTTTCAGTCAGTGTTCCAGTTTTGTCTGAAAAAAGGTATTCAATCTGCCCCAGTTCCTCATTCAAATCAGATGTATTACATAAAGGTGGGGCACCGTTGGGAGCTGCCATTTGAGCATCCCAAACAAAGAATTTACTGCCAACGAATTTCTCCATTTCTGTACAAAGTTAATTTCGTATATTATTAACAAGAAAACGGAAATTACTGGGATTTCATTAATATTGCATTCACACTTACCCATTGCAACCATAAGGGATATTGGTATGATGTAATTGTACAGAACTAGAAAAGAAGTTGTAGTATTGAAGCGTTCATTATGTGACATGATAATGTCAGGGATATACCACGAAGTAGCTACATACAATAAATTATTTGTGATATTTTGTTTACATAGAAAATTACAATTACATAAATAAAGTATTAATAAAGATAAATGATATAATATATGCGAAATAATACCTGGATACCATTCTACAAAATAATGAAGGAGTGTTGATATAAGTATCAAGCAAGCTAGAGCTCCGATGAATACCATTAAGTGTTGATTAACAGCCCTGAGAACGAGAACAATGGTGGTCTTAAAGATGATAATATCCATAAATATGTACAGAAAAATGTAGCAAATGAATGCAAATGAATGCGATGTTGCAAAAAATATAAACCTGTCTACAGTGGAAGCTTTTGTGCCTGAATTTTTGGAATTTTGTGCTAAACGAGTATCTTCTCCCGTATACACGACTAGACCGTAAATGTACTCGGTGTTTTTGATTCGAGTCCCCCGAAGAAGAATATTGTCCATACTTAAAGGAATTTGAAGAAAATCGGAGACAGGAGTTCCTTCACCTGACAGCTGGAATAATGTGGAATAAATTAGTTGCAAAATAAATAATTTTGAATTCATATAGTTTATAGAGACTGATAGTGTTTTTACATACCGTTTCACATTGACGTATCGAAGAGCGACGACGAAAATTAGCAGCAGATCCTCGAGACATATCATCAACGGATTTATGACTGGATTCATCTTTGCGCATCTTGGCGGTGGGAATCAGTAAATTTCCATTAAATTGATAGAGATCTGCGTTCGGTTGCTCACACTCAACGATGACATGAAGGTGTTCAAAATCTCGTTCATTCCTAAAGTGATATACTCCTGATGGACAGTATCTCACTTTCAAGTTAGTTTCTCCGTCTAAATTGGCAGTGTTTATTTGACATCGATGATAATCATCACTAGAGGCAAGAAGAAGTAAATCCGTGGGCACTTGATCATCCAAGTCCAATTTAACGATATCGCCTACTTTGATTTCTTTTGACTTAACACTCTATTTACAAACATTTTGAAGTTACTTTTAAGGCATACTTTTTTTGATTGATAGATTAAAAATGAAATGCTTACCGTTATCTCGCCATTCTTGACAATTTGAACCAGTCGGTTATTTACAGAATCATCTGCTTTATGACGCAGATAATCTTCATAGCCTTGCTTAATCAATGTAACTGTAACGACGAAAGTTAGAGGAGCCAATGCTGTGACAGGTGTGACAGGGCTGTCGATAAGAGTCTGTAATTACAATGATTCGTTAATTCAAGAATCCTCGTACAATTCAACCATAAGAATTTAATGACATTTCAGAGTCTTTTCATTCTAACCTGAATTATTGCTACGGTTAGGAAGAAAAAGTTAACGACACGTCGGAACTGCTGGTAAAGATTCTTGAAAAGGAAATTCCATGCAGTATACTGAAAAGTAGAAAATGAAAATCCTTGTCAGATTTTGGTATACAGGAAACTAATAAATAGTTTGTACTTGAGCATGAACAATGAAATAAATATGGAAAAAATCATACCCTAGATGAAATAATAACGTTATTTTTAAATTGTTGCAGTTTAGGTTTAAAGTGAGGGTTTGGATCTGAAGCCCTTCTAACAGGTACTGGAGGTACTGGAGGCGGTCTTAGAGCATCATCAATGGGACTTATTTCCAATGAGGATTCAGTGACTTGTGCTCCAAGCGATGCCATGGTTGAAGTTGACGCAATATTAGTAATAGACTGTGCTTGTTTAAACGCATCATGAATATTTGTACCAGAATCTGTTATGTAAGGGACGTCTCCAAAGTAAATTCTTCTAACATCTTTATCTTGGGTCTTATTCATTCCTGCCCAGCATTTTAGCTTTTGAAACAAACCCTGTAAAGGCATACAAAATATTTAGAATTCTATATTGACATCGTAGTTTAGGTTGTTGCATTACAATCAAATACAAAAGTTTGTATTACACTTACCATGTTTTTTTCTAATTTAACGTATTTTCAGAGGTAGTCTGTATCTGTACTGTAACTATAGGTCATCTATTTCTCGGATGGTTAGAAAAATAGAAGAAACGAAACTAATTATTTACAAAGAAATGTTACGAAGTATCATCCTGTGAATTCATCCTAAATACTAAAGATAAACTTGCGGCATTATACATAAAACATAACGGTTCCGTATGGTTCTAGTTCTATGTACTTCGAGCAGAATGATTTGGTGTTGTCATTCACTAGTAAGCTCGGCCCTCGTTCGATCTGTAAATATTAAAAACATCATGGAAAATTGTCATACGTAAATACATAATCTAGGTATTATTATTACGTGTGTCCAATACAGTAGAAGATTACTTTTATCTTATCAATTTCGATTATGAGTACATATGAAACATCGCATTTATTATTACGGGTTATTATTACGCTTCGTCGTTATGTATCACAAGATCTATGAATACAATTACTTTTCAACGTTTACACGGAATATGGATGGGAGTGGGATACAGGATAATATTATGGTTTTGGAAAAGAAAATATAGGTTGGTACATGATATACAAAACTGCAGATTAATTGACTCGTAAATAAGCGTCCTACTTTAGTTGCTCAATGCTCATTGCTCTCACATAAATATTAAAACACCATGAATGAATGTAAAGGTGAAAGCTATATTGATAAGCTAAGCTATACCTAATCACAAAGGCTTACACGTCCACACTCTACATGGATTTTTTAACTTGCACTTACGTAAGCAGCTTGTATATTGTGGCCTATAGTAAGTAAGGCCTAAAGTCTATAGTATAGTAGTTGCTATATTGTGCTCATACTCACTGGAAATGCTTACGTAATTTAGCCATAAACCCATTTAGTAAGGTATGTCAAGTTTGCTATGAGAATTGGACACACAAAGTCTGTCCATGAGTAATTAACGAGTTAAATGTAAATATTAGTAGATGAGTACATTCACAGACAAATGTACTGTCTAGCGCTTCGCCTATTATACTAAAATAGCTCCATATCGTGATCGTAAACGCACTGCTAGTCGCACGAATGATTTGCATATACCTATTCGATATTATATTCTATTCGCACAATTGCAATATTACATTTTTTACCTTTCAAAACTGTGCAGAATCCATTCGGGATCTTTAATTATTTTCCAACTGAAAGATTTTGAATATTTCCTGGACAGGACAAGCCTATTTTTGGCAAATATTTCTATGATGTATCATAGAAATACAACACTAAATTCAACGAAATGCTCCTGGTAAACTTACTTATATGTAATAGTTTTAGAATATTTACCTACAAAATATTTTACTGTACTACATGTGCCATGTTTGTCAAATGACAATAGTTTTATCATTAGAAAATGTCGGATTAGCTGATGACATAAGTTACATATAAATGTAGTCAAGTCAACTGAAAATAAAAATGACAGTTTTACCTATTATCCTGGAGACTTTCATTTGGTATGGATGCATTCGATTCTCAGACCGTAAAAAGCATAAATCATCATCATTCATTTCATATCACATACCTACAATTGAGTACATTGTAGTATTTCCGACTCTTTATTGTAACATGAGGAAAATCTGAGAAACTTTTACAAAATGTGAAAAAAATTAGATTTCTAAACTGTCAATACAAAAATTCTCTTCGTGCATTACCGTGCAAACTTCTATTGCTATGCCTATGTTATATAATAATAATAATTTGTATGTTTGGTAATGATATTTAAACGGTTGATTTCAAAAAAATGACTTGGTTAAAATTATCGAAGTTGTCTTTAGGTACTGTACGCATTTTAGAATACATGAGGACATTTTTTTACTCCCGATGTGATGATAATGATATAATGACTCATGCAGGCTAACATTGTGCTATTTTATTCTAATACATACACACATATGCCGTATGGCAAGCTGACATAATTATGTAAGACTTATGTCTTAATACTTAATTATGACTTTATTGAAGACTATAGTTGATAGTTGCAGCGTAGCGTTTATATGATTGAGCTGATGAGTATCTTAAATCTTTACTTTGCCATCATGGTACAAAATTGTATGGGAATGAACATCAATTATAAAGTTGATGCTTACTGAGACTCGATATGCAAATCCCTTCTAAACATTGTTAACCAATTATTAAATACCAATTACGACATAACTTTTGTTAGAAGCTGAATAGAAGTATTAGTATACTATGTTATATATGTATAAGTGCATGTATACCTACCTATTAAAAGGAAGTTAGCTACAATGTTACTAAGTAGACATATTTCTTTAGGTACTTTTAGATGCAATCCATTTATAATTTACTCTACTGTTAGTATTTTTTATTATTGATTTTTGTGTAACTAGAATACGAGCAGTATAGTAAGACAAACACTGAAGCAGAGTTTATTATAGAGTATTTTTATCGATAATACTTCTCAAAAACTCTCAATCACGGTCAGATAGCAGAAATCATGTGAACGAATCTTTGAAGTATGAATTATTTGTTGTTAGGTACTGTATGTAGTACCTATATAATCTTTTTTTTCCCACTGAATGTAGTTACATTCACAGTTTTTGCTAGAATTTTTTATTTTATAAATTATTTAGGCAATTTTTAGGTACCTAATGCATTGTTAATCTCCTTCATTCAAAATTGATTATAGAAATTAGAATAGCTTACCTACTCTCGTTTACAAAGATTTGTTTAGAATGTTGTTTGAGTTAAAAGGGTACTTGGTAGTGCAGATACAGGAAAATAATCTAAATTAAATCCTGAATATAAACTCATTCTGAAATTGACATGTTTTCAATGAATGCGGAGTTGTGAAGCATGATAGGTGTAAACTGTAAAGGTATATTGTTTTCCTATTGAAAGGTTCAGGAATAGGAAATCAGGAGAGTACAATATCGATTATAATACATGGTCATTCGGAAGACCACATTTGTTAATTCCCTTTTCATATAGTCGCAAGTATTTATTTAACAGTAGTAGTAATAACAATATAAATTATATCCGTATGAAGAAACATAAAATACATATACAAAATACAAGTACCTGTGAGGCACTGTGTAAAATTGACTACTTAGGTACCTATAAATACTTGCATTATTACAGTGTACAGGTAGCGTGTCTGCGTGGGTAATTGTAATGGTAATACCAACATGACATAATGCAAAATAAAGTATAAACGAAGTGACTCGACGAAAATTGTTCAGCCTTTCATGATCGTTGACATTGGCAAGATAAGGAGATTTTCCATTCTCTGTTCCTATGAGAAGAGTAAATGATCTTTTCATGTTCTTTATATATCAATCACAGCCAGACGGAAAGAAGGACACACGAATAAATTTGCCACTAAAACTGTTTATACTTCCACTGGTAGTTACTCATATTTTATTGAAGTACACCTACCTGTCTATAAATATATAAGGTAGGCCTAATTTGATTCGATGTACCTAAATGCATAATGTTTATTACTGTTGAAATGCCTATGTAGTTAAAATGTCACCAGACAGCATTACTGCTTACATCTACAATTTTAACTATTAAAATGTGATATACCTACAAAAATATTGCACTGTGTCAGCAATGTATGCTATGTGTGATTTGAGAATGTCTTCAAGGTGTTGGTGGTTGATGTACATGTAACAGCAGCAATAACAAGGCATTTAACTTGAGACGAAAATCGTGACACTATTTTAGTATTAAAGTTAATTTATAAAACTACATGTAAGGTTTTCCTGTATAGTAATCCAACTAGGTAAACATTTTCAATTGTTAGTTTTCGTCAAGTTTTCGTTTATAAATAAATCTACTAAAAATACTTATGTTCCGCCAAATATTGTATCTGTATTTCCCTGCTGCACATTTTACAACGACAACCTTAACACTATTAAAACTCGGATGACAATTTCTTACTAGAGTTAACCAGCTATACACATTGTCGGCATTCTGACATGCTGCAAATATAAAATGCATTTCATTGTTTTCCAATCACTTTTTTTGCTCTGCTGAGTTTCTTTCATATTTGACTTATTACTACAGGTAGGTGTAGGTAGCATGTAGGTATAAGTAGAGGACTAAAGGTACTTATTGTTAGTAGGCCATACGATAATAGATATTACACTAATGTCATACAGTAGGTAACCACGTTTTGCTGCACCTTAGGGGTAATAATGCAAAACCTAGCGAATGTAATTTTTTGCCATATTGTTATTCGCGCTTGGGTACCTTTCGTTGCTGTTAATCACGTAGATTGACTTTATTAGGCATACTTAAAGCTTAGAGCTTTTTATAATAATCTTCAGCTGGATATGCCTTTGAACCCATCTGTATGGCTATAGGTGTACATATAATTTTTATGTAGAATGAATATGCATCATCTCATCTGTAGCAGCTTTTGCCGGATGCATGTATTTAATTCTGCATCATAAACCACACCACACGCACACGAACAACACAATGAAGCTGAATGAAGATGACAACAGCTCTCTCCCAGTTATATTTACACTAACTAGCAATACTGGCAAATAGCTATGCTGTATAGTGCTGTTGACTTGACTGTTTAGTCAGACCTTCATTTCCATTGTACAAATACACACAAAAAATTGCGAAACACAATAACTTTCATGACGATGAATGCGAATGAGACTTCGTTTCCACGAAATGTCTCCACCACTTCCACTAACTATTTATATTGCCAATGCTAAATTAATTTGCATTTTTTTCTTTGAACACCGAAATGTATATGTGGCTATAAAAAATAGTTGCTGTGCTGAAAATATACTCAGATGCACTTTTGCTGTAAGATAGGTATACTACAATTTAAAAAAAGTCAAATTATTCAGCTTACTACACAGTGCAGTGCCGTGTTTGTGTGAACTAAGGTGTGTATTAATTGAATTTGCACATTGTAGTAACACATTAATTGTAATCAGTGTTCAAATTTCTTACACTGCACTTACACTACATTGAATTTTGTAAAAGTATTCTAGTATATATTTTTTTATTCTTCGCGATTAAAGGCGCAGTTTTGCACTTAACCACGTTAGGGAAGTTAGCCCTAAGTGGCAAGCACAAAGGCCCACGATTCCTCTCAGCTATATATATATATTTATAAAATTAACATGGATGATTAGGTTATAGTTAAGGAAGAGTAGGGTCTAAATTTCCTTTTGGGATTCCTCTTAGTTGATGAAATACAACTGTCCAGTGTCAACAATTAATTCAGAGTACGTGTTATATGTATTTGTATATGTATGCATCTGTATTCTTCATTATTATTCCTGCACATTAGTTTAAATGGTTTGGCTCTTTCATTGACTGAAGATTAGATTATGGAAATATCTACTATGAACTTAGAACTGCTTGGAACCAGAAGAGTGTGTATTATACTGTGTAATTAGCGGGTAATTACTAATTGCAAACTTAATGTAAACCTTAAGATACCTACCGTCAACCGTGTTTATGTAAACAGTGGTATAAAAAAATTAATTTTTATTGCTTCTTGTTAAGCATAGGGCATTACGTTTGCTTACAAATCGCAGCACACGTATATAGGTTTGTAGTATTTAAAATTAAGTTTATTGGGATTTTTAAACTTATTTGAGAGTGTAACAATATCATCACAATGCAATAGATGACAATAGTAATGCATTCCATTTTAATACTATAATACATCGATCATGTAATACTATTCTTGTTAAGCGATTTCACAATTAATTTGTGATCTGAATTAAAATTGTAGTTTGATGTAATCAAAAAAGCGTTTACATAGTACACACTACACACTCTAAACTTAAAACCTTATTAGCAAACACCTTGGAAAATGGGAGCAAATTATATCATAGCAGATATCAATTATTGTTTCATACACTGATTGTTTTGTATAACAACAAAATGTACAGCTCATGAATATTAATTCCCTTAGTTCATATCGTTCCATGACTATTTATCCATCACTACAATTAGCAGCGAGTTCTAAATGCGAAATTAATTCATGACAGACTCATTCTAATCAAAACAGTAAAAAGGCAAACACCTCATTTGCATCTATCTTTGAATATAAACAGTCCAAATACAAAATCTGCAACTGGGCTTCATTCACAATTTTATGTTTTAGGTTGATCAACGAGATGAAACACTTTTTCACGGACCTTCAGATTCACACACACTAATAATACACCTACTAGGCACAAAAGATTTTATCAGAACAGAAACAAAGGTCCTAGAATAACTGTTTGAGGTTGCTTGGATGTCACAATTCTGGCTTTTAACGCTTGTGTGAACGTATCGAAATATCTCTATAGCTATTATTATGCAAATCTCGCATTAGTTCGATCAGCTTTTTTTGTATTAGTAGTTTATTATCTTGGTTCAATGATTTGATTATGCATATTAATATCCACGTGCCTTAACCTTCAATCATACATTTACAGTAACGGAATGTCACACATTACAGGATCAACTCACTTCGATATTGCAAAGAAACTCTACAAAAAGTCAATGCAATCAATTTGAATACATGAGATTGCTGATTGTGTCAAGCATTGCATTTTTTGTATGAAGTGTGTATTCATTTCTTATTTATTCTTATATTTCTTATACATTATTTATAACCACAATTTCAATAAAATCTCAATAACAGATGTAGCACTAAAAAACGTTCAAGTCCAAAGCTCTATTTTGGCAACATGGAAAAACTAATGCTACATTCTTTTGGAAAAAGTGCCTTTTTCTGGTTAGGGTCGGGTGATATTATGTAGTGAACATTATTATTATTATGCGTCTCAATCTCTGCGGAACACCTACTATATGAAAGAACTCACCCAGAAAGCCTACATACGAGAATCTTACAAACACTAAGAAAAAAGAGTTGTATATACCGTACCAATGAATGCGTTGATTTCGATGAGACTTGGACTGGTAGGTAACGTAATGAATAATCCAGTAGCGTGTGACAAAGGTCAACAACAGCATAAACGCAAACCAAAAATAGACTATTTATTTTATCACATCACAATTTACAGTAGTAACTTCAGAAGAACAAACATAAATCACATTTGATTTCACTTTCTTCAATGCACACAAGCCTGAAGCAGAAACTCTATGAACTAAATCATACGTCTTACTAACAGTCACAGTCCTAACTTGTAAATAAAGTAGCTAATACCTATGCACTTGTTTACTTAAGGAAAACTGCCAAAATAGTGTTTGACAAACTACTTTAGGTAGTTAAGCCCTGATAACGTGATAACAGAAGAGCATGTATGTATACTTCCAGCCTAAAGTTCTTGCAGAATTATAAAATGATTATGTAAATCAACACTTGATTAAAATTTGCAAATTCCATGCAACGAAATGAGTTTTATGAGAGTGTGTGGAGTATCCTATTTTGCCATAAAGAAGTGTACACCAACAAAGTAAAGTATCACAGTGAGACATGCTCCAAACTCCACAGTGCGAAATTATCTAATGCTAATAAAAATATTCGCATTCGCAAAGAATCATGCTGCAGACTGCTAATGAGTCTAAGGTCTACATTGTACTGCGGGCCCATGAAATGTCACATAATGTATTCCGCACACATGCTTATCTTTTCGCACACCTTTATTGCTAGGAAACTCTTGTTAGATTTTGAGGGATCTGTGTGGAGTTGCATAGGTGTCAACTTTATGGTTAGCACTGCATGGCACTACTCGAAACACCTACAGCCATAAGAAGGTGATGATTGCCTGAAACAATACTACACGCTTGAATTACACGTGCAAACGTAGACTCTCTGTGTACAATTTCCCTCCGCAACTATTTGACTACTTACAGCATATTAAGAAATATATTAGTACAGTATGGCTTTATTAGCCTTATCATTCTTATCAACATTAAACAAGATCTGATGTACATATAAGTACCTGCTAATACATAGCATGCCCATGTAAATAGAATGTTGAGTACTATTTAAACGCACTTGAGACTTGAGACTGATACTCTAAAAATACATGGGCTACATGAATACAGTAAGTTTGTATGGTAGCAGGATACTAGGAAAATACTTGAGAGAATCGACCTGGTGACATTGAAACTTGGTTGTGTTGTGTTTTGTGTACACACTTATTAAGATTACAGGTAAATTTTATGGAGTTGTAAATTATGAGTCTCTTTGTCACAGAAGAAGACGATATTACGAGTATTTAATGATGACTATGACCATTAAAGATGTGAATTGAGCGCTTTTTCTATGCTGGTCAAAATATTGTCGGTATAAAAAAACCTAGATTAACATTTGTCTCATTTTTAGTTCCATGTTTTTTCATAAAACACTTAAAAGAGTCATTGTTTCTCTAAATTTTACACGAACTTATTCCTAAAGTGTTTGAATGCACGTAGAACGCAATTAAACAATATACGTGCTATCTCTATTGTCTTTATAACTGGTTCACCTTCTTTTTAATTTTGCTTCCGTCTGTCAGTGCGTAGTGCGTTTATAATGTTGTTCTCCATCACAGTTTGTAACTCATACTAATGACTAATAGAATAGGTAGGCAAGTTTTGCAAGTCTAAGGTTATACTTTCAATTCTGCTGGCACACGAGTTAACAAAGATAACATTAAATAGTTGTGTTCTTAGTTCTTATGAAGATACTAAATAACATTGCATCTTGTTCTTTGCTAACTTTACATACGCACTCACCGAAATTTATGTAAATAGTTGATCCATTATAACGTTCGATGCAATGTAGATGTTCGTGAACGATTCTTATCAGCCAATAAACAAATCCATCATTGCAAATACATCGTACGATTTCCGCTTTTTTCTTGCTACATGCATTTACATCGTACCTGCATTCCCTAGTATTTGTGTTACAAACTTTGTTGTGCGCAATTAAATAACATAAATTATTTTTTCCCTGTTTGCACTCGCTATTAAAGCATTAGCAACAGATACGATTCAATCATACATCAAAGTGTATTGCGAAAATCATTGGTGTGTAAAATTATAGAATATTTTAATTATTGTTGTGTATGTCCGTGTGTGGGAGGTAGTTTTACTGTGCTCTTTACACGAAGGTCTTTTCATTATCTGTGCACAAATGTTGTACATTCTGATAATGGGAGTATACCTGTAATGGTTCTGTATTCGTGTAGAGAAACTTAAAAATTTGATATGCAACGATAGACAAGTAGTATTTTAAACTAGGTATATAATCTTATGTAATGGTTATTGTCTCTTCTTCTATTATGGCGACTACTCTACTACAATACTAATCTTAGAATTAGTTTGCATTTTTTATTAGCTATGTTTTAGGTATACGTATATGGAAGTACTACTAAAAACGTTTCAATGGTAAATTATATGACCATTCTATATCTCTGCTCATTTGAAGATTACTAATACTCTGTGAGTTTGATAGCATCTGCTAATGCACAACAATAAAAAATTGTGCATTACGAATCTGTGATGCTGATGTTTGAAAGATAAAGGAATATGCAATATAGACAGACACATAGAGTGTGGCTTTAACTTGTAAGATGTCTGAAAGCTTCATAAATTACCTCTACGTGCGGAATAAGCATCCTTTGTTATACTATTGCTAGATGAGGTAACAATATAATATGTAATATAATTTTAATATTGTCGTTCACAGCCTTACTTTTTTGATTGCAGCTGTATATATAAAAATACACAGCCAATATGGTACAGAGTTATATGTTCTAGTAGCGTACATCTTGCAGTTTCTGTAAAAGGCGAAGGTGGCATTGAAAATAACGAGTATGCCATACATAATGTCCCTCGCATCTATTTGATGGCAGAAGTAATAACAAAGATGCTTTAAAATTGTGTTATTAATTTGTTAGCACAACTCAAATGATTTTTACTAAGTGAGCACAATGTACAGTGTAGCAGTGCAGTGTAGGCATTTCGATGTCAGCATATTATTTTATGTCAAAAAGTAAACCAATACTCTTATTATTATGCGTTAGATAATCTGAAATTACACAATTGCATAGCTTAGAAAAGTGCTTTGCATGTTAACGAGATAAACTTATCAATATGACCCAATATGAATTTCATTACAAGAATGGACATTTCTAATCCATTCAATTCAGAGGTATTGTTTCAGCCTACATTACTACATACAGCCATACAGGTATGTAATATTTACTTAGCTAATAATAAGTCTTTGAGCAGCGAAAGATTAAATTATTTCATTGTATACTAATAGGGAGTTCTACCAACTAGTATGAAAACTATTACATCACTCTTGTAGTTTAAAATAGCAACTTCCTTTACGTACTCACGTACTCAGGTACAGGGTACAGATAGTATAAAGTTTAATACGTTCATTTCATTCTGCTTCAATGCCATACTTAGATGATGCGACCATAAACGTTATATAGGCTGTACTCGGTAGTAAATGTATCTATAAAAAGACGGTAGGATGTGATTGTGAAGCATATAAGTTTATTACATGCGTTTTGTAATACACAGACGTTCATCGCTTCGCTTGTTTATAGCTTGTAGGCGATAGAAATCATAATTTGCGAACGGTTGATTCGGGTAGATTAGGGAGAAAAGATGATCTTAAAAATTAACATATTATATGCGACGAGAAAGAAGTTAGTAAATGAAACTGATTCTAATTTTTAAACAGGAATTTTTTGATTTTCTCGGCTTCGCACACTTCGTAGGGATGTGGGAAATCCAATTTCATTGCCCAAAAATTGCCCTACCCCCTTTTGCCTTGCCGCACATGTACATGTTTATTTTTAGAAGAGTGCACCTTGATTTTGATTAATCTTAAGAATTTATTATTAATGAGCCTCTCAAGTTTCCTTACTTGAATTTAGACTCTTACTATAAACACATATTTGTTGAAGCCGAAGAGCAGGAATGAATAAAAACTTATAGTTCAAGTATATTATGCACTGTCATTGATGTGTATTGCAGCTAAGGATAGATGAGTCTGATGATGCAAAACTAATATTATACATGTCCGTATCTCTAAATCTATATTAATATTATACCCACTTATCGTATATTGTCAGTGTCCCGTAAGGCATTTTGCATTCCAGGTAGATCAGTATGACATGATTTATATTTAGGTGATCGGTCAAGGCTTGTCGTAATTTAATAAATGCTAGAGGTAAAGTATGTAAAAGATAAGTTGAAAACAATTCTCAATTGTGTGCACATTGATGCTTTACATACCTATACATAATCACTTCACTGCTTCAGATAATGAATTTCAAACAGATACAGATGGTTAAGCAGTTAAAGAAATAATTATTGGCAACTTACATGATTAAAAATCAGATGGAACTTCTAGAGGTGCGGTGTGAACATGAAAAGCACAAATGAAAAATACATTTCACAAAACGACAGTAAAAACACTTTGAGAAATATTTTGATCCTTTACTTTATTGTCTGCAATAAACAATATCGAGATAATAAACAAGTCGACTTCTTTGGCAATTAGTGATGGATTCGTACAAGAATTTTAAACTAAAAACAATTTTATAATAATAATGACTCATGATGAGTTAACAATGTCTTGTTTACTAAGAGGTACACAGGAAATGCTCGACAAAGCCTGAGTTATATCTGAGTTAAACTCAGACCACAATAATTTGTCGCAATCAAAAAATGACCGCATCCGATAATAACAGGAATCCTTCAAATCAATTCACTTTAACAACAGATAAATTGGTGACTATATAAATTATACAG
>JAQFYB010003550.1:0-18997 GCA_034694085.1 Pogonognathellus longicornis | reverse complement strand
GTTTATTTCAAAATGACCTGTGACCTTTTTGAGACAGGTCTAACTAAGGCTTTCTCCACCCCATGTATTTTTCCTATATATTGTAGTGTAGAGTGATCACGCTGTATTACTCTAAACAAAGAGAATCTGCACAACAGACAGGCGGACACGACAGACAGACCGAATGGAATACCCTTTCTATAAAGTAGTTGACACTACTTAATTGATGCGACATCTTTCGTTGATGGTACCATATTAATAATGACTGGTCCGCAAAGAACCAACCTAGTAAAAATGTAGTGGTTTCAACTTTGAACCTTATTAATTGCATCTTTCCGTACGTGCACTAATTAAACTGGGATTTTATGACATTTTCTGTAATCTATTTCTACTTCATTTATTTTGCATCCTGATTTTATACGTTCAAAATTTTGTCTAAATAATGTAAAAGCAATGTTATTTTTGCCTTGTATATTTGGAATGTAACAATGTTAAAGTGTAACTACAGTTGTAGTGACTGCCACTCTGCCACTCTACATGTAGGTATTAGAGGTACGACCGAAGCGAACATGTTCGGTTCGGCCACTATACCGAACAAGATTTTTGGGCAAGCACCCGAACCGAACAAACAGTTTGCCGAACCAAAGCCGAACAAAAAAATCCTAGCAAAAAATATATTATTCTGTAAAGAATGAAGACAAACCAACTTGGGTCGGAATTTAGATTTATACATTGTAAATCCTTGCCTTATTTGACGCCATGTTTTGGAAAAGCATACTAATGAATTTTCATAATGGTATTAGTTATGTCAGAATAGCTTATTTGTCAATTTTATCATATTCTGAGCAATATGTGGACACGACACAACAGTCATTCACAATCGAACTTCTTATTTTCATGCCGAAGCGAACAGGACAATTTTTAGGGCCGAACCGAACACGAACATTATTTTCATAGGTGTACCGAACCCGAACCCAACATGAACATCATAGATGTACCGAACCCGAACCCAACATGAACATCATAGATGTACCGAACCCGAACCCAACATGAACATCATAGATGTACCGAACCCAACATGAACATCATAGATGTACCGAACCCAACATGAACATTATTTTCATAAATGTACCGAACCGAACACGAACACTAAAAAACCTGTTCGGTCGCACCTATAGTAGGTATGTATTTTATGAGTAACTACAAATGTAGTAGAGACGTAAATATCCTCTGTATTTTGGAACCGAAATCATATAAAATTTCAAACCGAACCAAAACCGAAAAAAATAATGTATAGAAACCAAAAAAGAAATTCAATTTTACCTCACTATTGAGGTATGGTTGGGTATTTTTTGTTTTGGAAAGGGTTTAATAATGTACTTTCAAATATAAAACTGTAAAATAAAGATGTCTTATGATTTTCAAAATTTCAAATGGAAAAAAAGTTTCAACTAAAAGCTATTTGATTTATTAGTGCTTTTTTGGCCGCCATTTTATATAACCCAGAAAGCCCTCTACCTTAAGGATCACAGCAACTGCGACTATTTGCTTGTGCGGCAAATAGGCGCAGTCGCAAGTCGCAATCGCAACTATACGGTAGAGATGGGAAATTTTAACAGGGTCTATAACCGGCGGAACCATTTGAAAACCGAATCGATAACGGTTCAAGGTTAACCGCTCACATATCTCTACTATATGGTTATGGTATTGATTAGCAATGTTTTTAGATATATTTTTTCTTTCGAATGAGCTTTTAAGTTATGACTTATGACTCTTTCTGAAATGAGAGCTCATCTGGCGAGCGCTTCGCCAAAACTTCCAAACTTGGAGGATATTTTTTAAAATTGCAAATAAATTACTCAATATTTCAAAAAAACAAGTACAAATTATGTTCTAGGTATATACTTCAAGGACTACACTGTAAAAATGTGAAAATTTTTCGTCACTTCATAACAACCTCTTGCCCCGTCAGTTCTCTGGAATCTACCACTCAAAACTGTAACTAAATATTAGTGTTCGCTAAATTTTTTCGCGCTGCGCGCGAAAAATTAACGTATATAACACAGGTTTGCTCAAGCCCCCCCCCCTCCTCAAATGTGTGACCTGGATACGCCCCTGCTCTTATGGAATACATTTATTGTAAATGCCTAGTAAAGCAAGTGTTATAAAATATTATTGTAAAGACAACTAGTTTTATTATATTTTGCATATTATTACACAGTAAAATAACAAATTACTTTCAATATACTAATTGCAATAAGTACATATTATTTGCTTCAAACTCAACTTACACTACGACTACTAATAATGTCATGTTCGTGTAATATAAATTCTATATTTGTTTTTTTAATTACTTTAATTTGAACATGTCACCGTACATTCTTTCCAGATTTGTTTTCTACACAACAAACCCTTCTTAAAAGAGGCGTAATACTAGGAAGTGTATGAAGGCATTGTACAACACCAACACACCACCATGTTTTATTTTACATCTCTTCAGCACATTTTTTATCAAGCGAAGGTGATTAGTGGACGAGCTGGAAGATAAAAATTCGATTGTCATTGTAACTAACGATTTCGCCCACTCTTATCAATACAATGACCATACAATAATTTTTGCATTCCACATAAGTAAATAATAACGGCATAATGAGCATTTTAAGAAATTACAGATACACAACCTAACATTTTTTTCAAACTTTTTCAGTTTAACATTATGTAATTAAAAAATGTTGTTAAGACAAGCCAGTCAATGACTTATATATGGACGTCAGTTCTGTTCTGTAGATTCTTATTACATAACTTTTAACACGTTTTCCAGTTATAACAAAAAATGTGGCATATATGCATGCATCTGAGGACTGGATCATAATAAATCCTTAATTAATAATTGTGTGAACACTTTGCAGAATTCACCACAAAGTTATTTTAGGTATAGATCACAGATAGATGTCAGAAGCACTACAGATTGTACAGTACAGATTACGAGGAGTACGACTGACTCATTCTCATAAATGTAACAATTAACGAATTCATTGGTTTGTTGACTATAGTTTATATAATACATCCCTACAAACATTATTAAATAAACTATGCAGACTCTTTGTAGCGTAGCTCGATCGAACTTGTCACAGCAATGAAAGCCGGGCTATGATCTCAGCGATATGTATTCACTGCACGATATATTAAGCCCTATTTACATTTTATTTCTGCGTGCATTCCAAAAAGTGTGTCACCCAAATACATCGAAATGTTTACGACTGTCTCGCGATAAGAATGTACATTTGGCCATGGGGCATTTTGTCAGAAACTCCAAACTTTTGATGACAAATTTATTCTTTGCTAAAAAACTATTCAATGTCTCAAAAAAACATCAAGAACAAAAAATATTTTATTTAATTCAACGATTCCACTGTAAAAGTTTGAAATTTTTTCGGCACCCCTTCAAATACTAATCCCCTGTCAAGGGCTTGCTTCCAGCTTAACTCCACTCAAAATAACTGAAATTAGGTTTTTAATTTCAAGAGGAGTTAAGCTGGAAGAGAATCAGATTTTACTTTATAATAAAATTATGTTGTTTACATATAGTCAACCTCCATCAATATTGTATGTGTGAAGCGGGAAATTACATGATTTTAAAATCTGTGCATTCTTACCGCGAGACAGTCTTACAGCATTTGCATTATGAGTAACTATTGCGCATGTCTCCAACTACATTGCAAGCACCCAAATAATTCAACGACTTGAATATTTATTTGCGTAAAGTTTTTAATTGGGTTGCACAGTTGCACAAAAGCATGGCACTCTGTTACGCATGGTGTTTGGATTTGGATAGGTATTCATATTCAATATTATCAGCTTGCTTATTTTGGTGACAAGCTGTTTGAATGGCAATGACACCAATGCAATGGCACACAGTCATTAAATGTAAAATGAGCTTTATTTTCAGGCCCGCCTTGCCTACTAATGAACCAAATCCTAAAGAAAAGCATTTTGCCGTACATTGTGTAGTCATTTCAGAAACACAAACCACCTCGAAATATCCCATATAACAGTCAATTCCAAGAATTCTAGTCTAGATCGCCTAAGCTTGACCTTGAACTTAAAGTGAGTGGGAAACGTGTATCAAGGATGATATTCCAAACAATTATTTTTGGCTCCAGCGTTGTCCTCCCAGCCACCCTGGCTGCCTTCTATCAAATGGTGACCTTTGATTCACTATTTTGGCCTATTTTTGCCACTAAGTTTACACGGGGCCGGTATGGACCAATTTGCCCCATGCCGGCCAGTCTTAAATGGAAAACTTGAACTTTAAGACACTTGGCTTTGTACTGTCTTTCGACTGTCATAAGTGATAACACAGTGCAGAAATATGGCAGCGGACGGTCAAAATGTAATGGTTAACTGTACATCGAAGTTTAGATTTGCCAGAAAGCTATACTGAAATATATCTTTCACGAAAAAGTCATAGCTGGCCATGTATTAAACTGGCCTTTGAAGTCGGATCTAACAAACTGTGTTAAGTTTGATTTTACATAGCCCAGCTAATCGGATTCCAAGATTTGGCCAACTGACTTTTTACAATCAATAATTAATTTTATTGTGAAGATAATTGAAAAAATGGCTTTATATAAGGTGGGAAAAAAGAACGGTTTATTATTAAAATTAATAAACCGAAATATTCGAAATGTTGAATAAATGGAGTCCCGTATTTAATAATAAAATAAACTGTCACTTTTCCCGTCACATATTGAACCATGGTCGCAAAAACATAATATTAAAATACTATCTACACTCTGATAGATGATGAATTAAAAAAAAAGTAAAAAAACATCTCAAATTATCATAACTTTGCTTGCTAGACGACTTCAAATCTGGCCAGATTACAACATTAGCAAAGTAAAGTGCTCTTTGTAATAATTAATCGTCTTCGAATCGACTGGAAGACAATTTAACATTTCAACTGACAATTTTAAAATAGCATATTTAGGATTATCATAGCAATCCGGTTTCATTGACATTTAGTTGGCAGGTTTTCGCCAATAATATGTTATATTTCTTACATTTTTTTCAATTTTCTTAGTTCTTTGCTTATTCAGATCTTCATTCAGATTCATTCAGATGCTGTTAACGTATATCACAAGTTAAATACTGATGACGACGTGTTCATTGCTCAAGTTCGTAGAATTATATTCTGATGATAGAAGTAGCCTAGGGGCTAGGACTGACGTGGGGAGCAACGGGGAACAACTTCTGTGTAAGTTCTAATCAAATTATAAGTCTAATTCTTTTGGAAAGAAGAACAATGAAGTTAAAGTTGCCGTAATTACGAGATTTTTGCAGTCATAAAGTCACAAACAAGTGTTATTACTATTACATTACTAAATACTACATTATTGTTCCCATTTTCAAGATTCTTCAGTTGCACTTTCCTTCATTATTCAATGACAGTGTTCGGTAATATCCACAACAAGAGATTTTTTCCATCCAACGAAGAAATAACCAGCTCCTGCCCCCAATGCTACGGCCAAGCATAGCCATACATTGTATGTCATAAAGATGAGCATCAAAAAATAAGACAATACCACTTGAACCATGTGAAGAAACGTCTGCCAAGCATGCATCCAGCTAAACATCCTAACCCTAAGAGAAAAATAAAAATCAATCTGAATAAATTAATTATTATTAAAATGCCCTCAAAGAATCAATGTCTGACAAAAGTGGGAAGAGGAGAAAAAGTTCAGGAATTTTAAGGAGAATACTTGTAGGCTCTATGAAGCACAGGTATACGGATTGGAGTGGAAGGGCAACTGTCACATGCTGCGGAGGAAACGTTATTGTTGGAAAAATCAATACATTTTCCGTCAATTTGATTTCTTGGCCCAGGACAGTTACAAGTTGTTTGTGATATGAAGATAGGAGTTATTCCAGATGGATTGGACTTGGAGTGAGAATTAAAGCACGTTGTATTGGACAAAGACGATCTTTCACAAAAATTACGAAAATCTTAATCTTGCTTTATTATTGAGCAGTCGTGGTAAGTAGTCAAATTTTTATGAACTCACTGAACAGTTTTGTGGGTTTCTTTTATACTTGTTCCATTTTCTGCGGGGACTGTGACCGTGTTATAGTGTACCGTCTGGAATGAATGTCGATACAGATGTTCACGATAAAACTTGATAGCTTCATAAGCAAATGCCAAGAAAAATATCCCGATCATAGAAGCAATTAATCCTCCACTTTCAGAAATCCTCCAAAATTCAAATAGGATTGTTTCCTGTACTCCGCCATGAAAATACATCTAACAAAAAATTCAATAAATGAAAATCAATAAATTATAAGTAAACAGAATACTCTATGAATAAATACTAATAAATATGTATGAACTATTAATACTATACATAAAATCATGTTTTTCACCTTGTTTATGTTTTTCATATATATATTATAACCTTATTAAATCATATATATTATAAGTGCCGTGTCTTTGGGCAATCACATTGTTTCATGTGACGGTTATTTCCATTAATAAACTGCTAAAAGGTTTACAGCAAGAGCAAATACATTAATCAATAAAAGATATCTGATGGACATTAAAATGAGTTGTCGGCTCGTGTTATTCCATTTTTAGAGTTATTACTAATAATACAAAATGCATTGTGTATCCTTAAATATCCTATATTGACGATTTTTCAATGTAGGAATAGTGAAAGCACAAGCATGCATGGAAAATCTTCCAAACGGTCTCCAAACGAGGTTTCAAAATTAAATACAAATGTAAGGCAACTGCCATTTGACCCCGCCAGGTGACCTAATAAGAATTGTGAAGATGACTCCCAACGGACATCAGACAATGTTATATAGCACTAGTGGATTAGACAGTTCTTTGAGTTGACATAAACATTAAAACTTTGTTCCCTATTTACAACGAAATCCTAAAAGTTTGAAACTGATGTCAATCTCACTTGACTGCAAGACTGCAACTCCAAAGTTGAAATGTGATGAATGAATCAACCAGAGTTTCTCTTCTCGAATGTGATTTTAAATCGTACACTACAATAATTATCACTCTATGGGACAGCTTATGGTGTGCATACAGCGGATCCCTGATACCGTCGAAGAATTATAACTGTTAATGTCACGCTGCACACTCACAGCTTGTTGGTTTTTGATATGACCAACCACCATGTAAATGAAGACAAAAAACTAAGCATCCCGGGTAACTAAAATCAATCAGGGGATGGCATTAAAAATTCTTCTAAGTTAGTATAAAACACTATAAATGCTCTAATGTCCTCTTACTTAGAAGGGTCAGCTTCTCTAAATGGTATAGTTAATTATTTATTCTTTAGTCGAGAATCAACTTACCCTCATTATCATATTGTGATCGGCATGGTTGGCATGACCATCCGAATAGTGCTCCATTTCATTGTTTTCGATGGTACTATTTAAAATGCTTGACGTTACAACGGATGATGTAGTTGTAGTAGCAACGCTTCCGTGTTGGAGGTGATTGGAATGATCATTGTGATTGTGATGCTGATGACTGTCCATAATCGTACAAGTTGATATGTAACTCGAACTCAATTCAACTGTAAACAAGCGCTGGAAACAACATAAAATATTTTTATAATACCCTTGAGTCTAAAAGTTATTTTATTTGTAATTCGAAAAGTTATCCCACCGCACTTCACGAAAGATGAAATATTTGAACATTCTATATATAAACTATGAATTGTTTTCAGTGTTTCAATTCGAAAGCAGTGCAATATGCTGAATTTGTTTCCCATGTTTAATTTTGGACTTCGGATAATTTTGAATGCAATTTTTTTAATAATTATTTACTCAAATATTAAATATTTAAGAGTTCCAACATCCAAACGCTTTGGTCTGGCTCCCGTTCTTATATTCGAAAAAATGTTTAATTCTGGTACGAATACGAAACAACAACTTTGTGTAGTGTACAGTTCTATTCATTATCAGTAAAAGTTATGGGAAAGTTAGTTACCTGATACCTGCACTGCAAAATTTTCTATATTTTGTAAAGAGTTTAAGTCTTTTTCGTTTTTGTATCGGCGTATCAGTCGTATGTTTCAGGTTGCAGCAGATTGCAGACCAAGACCACAGATGATTATGATTGTGTAGTGAAGTGAGTGTAGTTGTAGTCTAGCATAGCATCCATCGATCCTGCCCTGCCTGAGCATAAAAGTTCTAGATACCTACACAACGTGACTTACAATAAAAATGCGATTATTTTCGAAACTAGGGACATTTCAAAATATGTCACTTTGGTAGATTTTAGTATATGCTAGTAGGTAATTAAAAACATAATATTACATCAAATACCTGTCATTTCTCATTATGTGGTAAAAACCCAGCTAAAAACAAAAAAAGTAGAAAAGCTACCAATTAGATGCTTTGGCAATTTATGGCGCCCTAGAATGGGGCGCAGGGCGCACCAAAATGTGACATCTGGTGTCCCAAAATAGGGCGCCCCGGGCACGTGTGTGGCCCGACGGAGTTTGGGGCGCCCAGCGGTCTGACGAAGTGAAATCGAAGTAGCGGTACAGACTTTCGGTATGATTGTAAGCAAAGATATTCCGAAGAAGAAATACAAACGGATAACAAATTATATCACAGTGGCGCATTTAGAAGGCCTTAGCCCACCACCCGTTTTTTGTACTCTACACTAGATAATGTAAATAAAATGAGTTATCTCCCAAAAAGAGGTTATTTTGCCCTAAGTGTAAAAATTCGTATTTTTCGCGCTGCGCGCGAATTTGACGTGTTTTATGTAGATATTGCCTCCTTTATCAATTTAAACGCGCTACGCATGAATTTGATGCATTTTATACTGAATTTTTGTCCAAATTTGCATTATGTTTTTGCTCAACCCCTCAGATATGTGAATAATGTGACCTGGATTCACCCCTGATGACGTATGCATAGGGAGAGGGGTCTATGATTTCATGACGTTACAGACAAGAGGGAGTGGTTCAAAAAAGCCCCAAAATTGCAGACATCATATGTGAACGGTCCCTTACTATTTAGTATTTGAATATGTACCGAAATAACCAAAAACGTTTAAAACTGCTGTCGTCGAAGTGCTTTATTGCATGAAAGTTACGATGGATCAATTATTTTGATTTTACAAGCGTTGATTTTTTCTAGCTCATCTCAGCAAATACTCAAGTGTGTAAACACTTCTACATAGATACTATAACTAGATCGTCTTAATTAGTTATTACTAATTTTAATTTTACTCCATGTTTAGTTCTGTCTTACGTTTTAAATAACAGATTGTTATAACACTTGTAGTTTATATATATTTCACACGTTTCAGTAATACCTTTTCTAAATAAGTATATTATTTGCATAATAATTAACAAGTTAAGCAAATGTTGTTCTTTGAACATTTTCACTACTGCAATGGCTACATGTGACTGGAATTAAGGAGTCGATCCTTAAGGGTTGAATATAGTAAAACTGTGCTCCAGCAACGAGAGCGTCGTGAAGACTAGGTCGGGGAAGAAGTACAGCGAGTACACCCAATTTAGCAGCTAAAGGTGCCTTTGATAATGTCAAATCTATTTGACGCTCTTTGTCTTCTATTACCTAACCGCAGGAAACCAAAACATTAATTTGTTTTTTACACGCAATTTAAAATATTTTATTTGGATTATGTTTTACCTTATCGGCAATATGTCTATAGATAAGTCCATCCGACCCCACATCAAAATGTGAAATGCCATCATACCAATTTTCTTGATGATCCATTATTTGTCTCCATTTCCAGAGTTTGAATTTCCAAAATTTCAGCATAACCTTAAATAATAGATTTTCATTAAACAACTTCAAATGATAAACACTGCCATAAAAAATTCGTTATAATAAAAAGAAACGACACGAAGGAAACGGGACAAATTCACCGAATACAGTATTGTATTTGTACTGCATGTTTTTAACTATAGGGACGTAATCGGAAGGCTGTATGGAATGAGAAACTTATTTTAGACATTTTAGAGGTGATAGCTGGCAGGAATGAGCAAACTATTTGTATTTTACAATTTTAATTGAAGTACGTATTTAAAATACATTTAAGCA
Source organism: Pogonognathellus longicornis (assembly GCA_034694085.1). Classification (NCBI taxonomy): domain Eukaryota; kingdom Metazoa; phylum Arthropoda; class Collembola; order Entomobryomorpha; family Tomoceridae; genus Pogonognathellus; species Pogonognathellus longicornis. The sequence goes on along the minus strand of JAQFYB010003550.1, from coordinate 8,914 downwards.
TTTTGTAATTTGTAGTCTTAATGAAAAGTTTGAAATATATTTAAAATAGAAATGTATTTTCATCTAAAATTGTTGCAATGTATTTTAACTACATATCGCGTTCGGGCCTGACCGTTCCGAGCTCTGACGGGTTCGAGTTGCAAAATATCTGCCAGTTGACACCTCTAATTAATAGGTATGTATTTGATAGAGGAGAAACTATTGGACCATTTCGATACACAAAAAACAAGCATATTTTTCGAATGAAAATGTGTGCAAAAATACCTTGTTTTGAAAGCTACATTGCAAGTTTTTAGGTTGTCAATTGTTAATTTGTCAATAGGTTGGGGCAGGGCTACCCTTGACATTCTAAAACTTTGCAAGAGTAAATCGCAGTCATTTTTAATAGAAAATTCGAAAATTGGGGTAAAATTTTTGAAACTTTTATATTTTTCCACGGTGGGAAATCAAATTGCCTACCTCCTGTAAAAATTACTGAGATACACTCTTGCAAGACGGAATGTCAAGGGCACCCCTGACCCGACCTATTGACAATTCGATCTGAAAAATTGCAATGTAGCTTTCAAAACAAGGTCTTTCAGATGCACACATTTTCATTCGAAAAAACATGCTTGTTTTTTGCGTATCCAATCCAAATAAAGTATAATAAATAAATTAACGAATAGCTTCTCAGAAATAAGCCATTCGTTAATTTCTCTGTAATAAATAAAAATCTTACTCTCAGTCCGGATATTCCACGAATTCTCCATCGTACTGTAATCCTACATTCTTCCTCAGATAAACTCATATTGAGAATTTCAAACCTTACATATGCGAACTTCAGATGTCCAACAGTACGAAGTAAAGCGACTTGTTGAACATACTTAACGATCCCTCTGTTTGATCAAACATACAGATAAAATATATAATTAATATAATTAACAAGGCAGGGTAAAATGCTTTTTCTCAATAAATACAAAACTAAAACCTCCACAATATGTTATTTAATGCGAAATGCATTGTATTTCAAAGCAAATTTCCAGGCGCGCCCCCGATGGGGGAGCGGCTGGATTTCAGGAATTTGGGCAACAACCAGGAAATGCAACTAATTGTTTAGGAAAGAGGTAAATGATCAAGCAATTGTGCCACGCTCTTGGCTCTTGGAAAATTGTAGGAATCTAGGCAATAGCCAGGATTCCCAAATGGGGTATTGATTTATTTTGTAAAGTATGTAAAGGGTAACTGTCAGGAAAACTGGGAGTTTGGCCATTGAATTATTTTGGAAATCTGGGTAGCCGTGTAGGAATTTCAATCACTCTCAAAGTCATAAACCAAAGCTGCACTGAATGCAGCAAGTTAATTAGCAGACTAATGTAAGCAAGTTATGTTGAACGAGAAAGTTTCACCATCAAATTCTACATAATTTTAATATTAATTGGACATTACAATATTTCAATTCCAAGGAGAATATTGTATGTTTAGGACTGAGAGAAAAAACAAGTTGCTCTGCTGGCTTGCATTTACGAATTTAAAATCCCCAGGAAATGTATAAAATCACACCCCATATGGGGGCGTGTCATTCGGATTTAGAATAGAGGGCGTGGCTTGGATTTCGGTATTTAGAATTCCTAGGAAATGTACCAGGCCACGCCCTCGCAGGGGGTGCGGCTTGGATTTCGGGATTCAGGGTCCCCAGGAAATTTGGAGTGGACTACCCTGCCCCCACCAGGAAATCGCCGACGCGACGGGTCCCCACCCCCAGGTGGACAAATTTCATCCCTGCCTTTATGTTATGTATACACATTTTAGAAAATGCCAGAGGCATGACATTTATTACTATTTGCCATGTCGGTAATTATCAGTAAATGCCAGCAAATACCGGTAAGGCATTTCTGGTAAATGCAACTGTGCCACAAAGTTGCAAAAAATTGTGTTTTGAGCTATTTGCGAATTTGATGTATTTCAATTTGATTTTCGCCCAAATTGGTCCTTTTTTGTAATTAAATATTTTGAAGTGGATTTACTGTCATCTTTGCTGCCTCCCCTGATACGAAATCCTGGGTACGGTTTTGGGTGATTCTAGGCTATAATATAGATATTTTGAAATGGTCCGGGAGTGGTCCCGGACCACTTTAAAAAACCTTTATATACTATTATACTAACAACCAATAATAATTTACGTTTTACAATAGAAATGTCACTTACTCTGTCGTCTTATTTCTTATATTGTTTATAAATACGATATTTACATTGTATATAGAATAATCCATTGGTTGTAGGAACAGTTTTGGTAGCTGCAAGAAAATGTGGTTCAGAATTATTGTAAATGTTGAAAGTGGAGTTGAGATGATACAGCATAATAATTATAAGCATACTTCATAATATTGAATATATTACAGCAGATAATCAATAATCAATGAGTGTTTATTAAATCTTACGGATGATTGTAAATTATTGTAAACTTTTTGTAACTGATCCAGTGGTGGTTTATCCAGATTTGTATTCTTGTTGTTTAGACTAGTTGTTAATTTGGGGGAAGTTTGTGGAACATTTGAATACAATCGAATGTTGTAGCTATTGCATACGATAAATGCCGGTGCGGCAAATTGCCGACCAGCAATTTTAGTTCCATAACTTGAGGTCAGGTATTTACAAATGTGCGTTAAGCATAAAGTCCGTCGCATGTTAATTGTGTCAATTAGAAAATGATCCGGCTTATTTTTGCTATTTGCTGCACTTGCATAATACTTCGTGTATCGTGTTCAACAATTATTAAGCTAAGATCTGAATGAAAATGTCTTATTCATTAAACTAAAAAGTATTGTAAAGCTCCAAAATAATATTTGTGTTTAAAACAGCATGTAGCTTCTGTGATTGTGATTGGTTTAAAATCTTGCGGGTTTTGCAAGTATAAATTGTCTCTAAATGTAGCTGCTTGGCAATCTACCTTTAGGCAAGTCACGGCAGGTGTGAATTTATAACACCCAATTTTATAACCGATGCGAGACACCCGACATCCTTTGGTTGTTGGTAGTCATCAGACAAAAAACTATATCATTCTACAGGGTGTCTCATACATTGCTTACGCTATTTAATACGTTGGTAGTCCTTGCACTACTCATGTATTAACTTTTCTTCGCTCTGTTTTGCCTGATGAAATTTGAAATTCGCTGGCATCTGAGACCAGCGAATTTCAAATTTCATAAGGCAAACAGAGCGAAAGGACTACCAATGTATTAAATAGCGTAACTCAGGAGTGGTATACACGGTAGTATTTACTATTCTAGGTATTTAGTGTTTACTATTTTATTTACATATTCCAAATACATTAAATTACACAACCGAAGCGTTGTATTTTCACGTTTCACATCATTTAGAGCTTATATACATAGTTAAAATAATGTAACTTTGGTCTCAAAAACCATAGGCCTCCTTCCAAAATACAATTAGCTTCATGTCGGTCCGGTTTTGACAAAAAAGTTTTAGATATAAGTCAAGTTACTCCAAAGATCCCCAAACTTTCATAAACAGTTTTACTTTAATTCTGTAAAAAAACTTTAAACTGTTCATTGAGAACGAATATAATTTATTCACTTCTTTTGAAGACATATTATATGTCAGCAGCCCTGGGATCGCAGCCATTTTTGCTATCCTACCTGCGTTTCCATAACTCAAAATAGGCTGGTATGGGTATCCGACTTGATTCTATCCGGATTATGGAAACGTTCCTGCAAAGGTGTGTATCTGCATGAGACGAGTAAAGCTATAGAGTATTGACTGCTAATAGTTGACTAAGATTTACACAACTATTCAGAAGGTTCAGAGTTCAGGGTTACCACTTTGCTTATTTCACCGTTTTTTTCCCCTCATTTCGTTATAACTTTTGAACGAAAACTCGAACTTAAAACGTATTTGATAACTTTTATAGCTGTATATCGTACCTTTAATTTATACAACTTTTTTTCGAAAATGTTGCATTCAAAAGTTACTACAACTTTAAAATTGCGTAATTTTGAAGTTGTAGTAACTTTTGAAGTTAAAACTTTTTCGAAAGCATTCGTTTCTTCATTGGGATCTAAATTAGATTCAACTTTTCACTGGCTATGAGCAAATTTTCACAGAGAGATGGGAAATGCATTTGTCTAGGGATTTTTGAAGAATCTGACTTGACTTGCTCAAAATCAGAACGGTGAAGTGATAGTCGCGCGCGCTGGTGGAAAAACCTTGGCAAATTTGCACTCTTGTCGGGAGAAAAGGCTTAAAATAGGGAAAGAGAAGAAGAAAAGGGAAGAAAAGGAAAGTAAAGAGGTAAAGGAGGAGAAGAAAAAGGAGGAAAGGAGGGAAGAAATAGAAGAAAAGAAAGGGAAGAAAAGCCATCTCAAAAATTGGATCGGTCCTTAAATGGGGAAGTTAGCTTAACTGGTCCACCAATTTCAAAAAAATACGCTTTGGCTTAGGGATTTCAATGAAAATAACTATACTATAGACCTTAACAGTATTGCCTATCGTATGTGTAAATAAAACACGTTGAAATCCAGCAACAGTCTTTACAATTATAAAAAGCTTCACCAAAATTCAGCAAAAAGGGGTGGAGCGACATCACTTTTATTGATTGTAGTTCTAACCTAGCAATGGTTTGTTTTTGTTCAACCTGATTCCCGTCTAGATTTTTTGATATGGATGGATTTGGATAACATTTATTTTGGGGGGGCTTTAAAAATTTGGAAGAATGAAGGTCTGTTTTACAAGTTTTGCGCGCAAAGAAATACCCTAAAAGTCCTATCATTTCGATATTTCAATGTAAATCGACACGTTTTAAAACCCTTAAAAAATAAATTTCATCCAAATCGGTTTCTATTAGAGATTTTTGTCATAAGCGAAGGAATACGCCAAAAATAATTTCGATATTTTTATGGAACTCGCCAAATTTTTAAACCCCAAAATAAAAATCATCCAAATAGTTTGATATCAGATATTACACTTGTAAGCTTACAAGCGCTGCAGCGCGAAGGAATGTACCAGACAAAATTTCGGTAGTTTTATCAAAATCATCATATTTTTTAATCCGTGAATATATCATCTAAATCGGTAGAGTTTTTGGAATTTCTTGACTTTAACTTGATATAATCTGGATTAGGGGCATTAGCCATACATTAACACTCCCTCCCAATTTCATATTGTTCTGGTATTTTGAGCCTAGGCTTCTCCCCATGTAAGATTCTCCACATTATTGTGAGGTCTGCAAAGCAGTTTTTTGGATGCAAATCTAACCTTGTACGAATGCATATTGCATTTATTACAATACTGTATTTAGGGGTGCAAAGGAAGCAATTACCCCCTCAGAAATCGGAAAAATAAGGTTGTTTTACCAAAAAAGTACAAAAACTTTTGCGCTACGCGCGAATTTGATGCGTTTTATATTGATATCGGCCTAAAATATCTCAAGTTTTTCGCGCTACGCACAATAACGGGCACTAATGTGAATCATATTGTGTTTTAGCCCTCCCGAAATGGAATCCTAAATATAAACTTTAATTATTATTGGTCAAATATTTCATCATGTCGCGACCGCCGAAGGCGGCCGCTTCATGGGGAAATATTTTGGGGCTTGGTAGGGAAGGTTTTGTGCCTGCCACTGTTGAAGCTGTAGTAACTTTTGAAGTTGCTACAGTTGAAGTTGAAGTAGTATATCTTGAGACACTCTTTAGGGTATCTTGAGACACCCTTTAGGGTATCTTGAGACACTCTTTATGGTATCTTGAGACACTCTTTAGGATAAGCAAGCGTGTAACGGCTTCGTACAATTAGCGCTTAACTCTGAAGTGTGCCTTGCAATAAATCTATGTCAAGTTAAGAATGTAGAACGCGTTTCAAGAATCAGACTTTTTTTATTTTTAGAAGTTGTTTGACTGTAACTGTCGCTACTTATTACATCTATTTGTAATAGTTTATTATTTCTTTTTAACAATTAAATGCAGTAGTGTATCGGTTTAGGTGTTTTCAATTCTGGCGGTTTAAGTGTTTGTATTATAAAGTTATTATGAGAATGCATGATAATAATATGAAGTTGATGTGAGTGAATAGAGTCCAGAGGGTATGTGTGGAGTGGAGAGGAGACTGGGATTGATTGCGATGCGTATGAGTAGTATTGTAAGTAGTAACTAACTACAACAGTGTTTGGCTGGCAGAATGCCGAATGTAGTGGTTTTTTTCTGCACAACAGACGGACAGTATGGAATAACCTTTGTATAAAGTAGCTGTCGCTACTTAATAATGACATGAACCTGAGGTTTCTATACTATTATGAATTGAATGACTGAATGACTGAATGAAGTGCATACTACATACTAGAGGTGTCAAAACCGAAACCGAACGGTTTTTTTGGTTTTTTGTGCAAATTCGGTTTCGGTTTCTAATGATTCAGTTTCGGTTTAGTTTGAGTTCCAAAAAGTAGGGCTGATTCGTCTACAAACCCTTTGTATAGCTATTGGAACTACCTCTCTATATTATATACTACAAGTGAGACCTTGTGGATCTAAAATTCCTTCACCACAATAATGCAGTTTTGGAGTAAAAAGCAATTGTGTAAACTTTATTAATATGGAAAATGTGAGCTAAAATTGGTAATTTTTATATCGCTTCTTTTTTTGGTTTCGGTTCGGTTCGAAATTTCTATAGGATTTCCGTTTCGGTTTCAAAATTTTTATGATTTTGGTTTCTTTTGTATATGGTTTCGGTAACAAACTTTTTATATGATTTCAGTTTCGGTTTGGTTCCAAAATACAGAGGATTTCGCCATCTCTACTACATACATACTCTGAAAGTTTGAAATGCCTCATTCATAATGTTGCTATTATTTGGTTAAATCGGTGCCGGTGCCAGGTTGTGCTTTATGCCTATTCAACTCTATCCTGTTAAATGCTCTCAACTGTCGATATTAAAACATTTTTTCGTTTCATCAAGGCAAATATAATCCCCATCCACACAGAGATCCATAATCTATTTATTAGTACCTAATATCCTTTGGAGGGGGTTCTGTTAAATTAAATTATGAAAATATTATTATATGTACGTAGTACCTAGTAAGTAGTTTTACACTGCAAGGTAGCTTGTTATAATATGTAGACTTTTGTTATGCTAAGGGAATAGGTATTTGGTAGAGGTGTCAACGGGCAGATATCTTCCAACTCGAACCCGCCCGAAATCGAAAATTTGAGACCCGACTCGAACTCGGAAAGCTTAAGCCCGAACTCGCCCGAACCCGACTCGAAATTTTTTGCATTACCTTATGATTAAGTTTTTTTATTTAGTAGAATTAGTAATAGGAAAAATAGTCATGCATGTAAAATATAATCAAACGTCCATATTGAGCCAATTCAAATGTTGTTGGGGTCATTGACTCTAAAGCTTAAATATTTGTATTTTAAGTATTTCTCAATCGTCTCTAGTTCCACTAAACATATATACAATGACTCCATGTTGTACATTTCTAGCCCGAACCAGACTCGAAGTTTTACATTTGTTGCCCGAACTCGCCCGAACCCGAAACAGCTGCAAAGTTTTGCTGCCCGAACTCGAAAACGAGTTCGGGCAACGAGCTGGCTCGGCTCGTCGACACCTCTAGTATTTGGTCATTGTCTGACAACAAATTAGATATTTTTAGCCGGTGTTCGAAATTTTATAGGGATATGATGACATATCCGCACGGGGCCTAAAATATATCTTACTCAAAATATTTTAGAGAAATCAAAATATTTTCGAGACAGTCTAAATCTTTTAGAGAAAGTCAAAATATTTTCGAGAAAGTCAAAACCTTTTAGAGAAAATCAACATCTCTTAGAAAAAATCCAAATATTTCGAAAGTAAAAATGTTGTCGAGTTATTAAAACCACTAAAATTATTCCACACAGCATTTTGCACTATTACTCTATATAGTGGTCCCTAGCCTACGTCGGACTCGAAACCCGCTTGAGACGTCGGAAGAAGAACAATTTTATTATTATCAACTAGTGGATCTTAATTGCACTATGCGCAAATAACAGCCTGCATGCAAACAGTCAATACCTCACCCCCCCCCCTTATGAACGTTACGGCACTGTGCAAACTACAACTTTACGTGCAATTAGCAAAATGTTTCATTTTGATTTGACACACGAAGTTATTAGTAATAATATATTTTTTTTAATTTACTGGTCTACTCTTAGGGTCTTATCATTCTTGTAGACTGTTTTCTTTCTCAGGCGCTTATCGTTCTCGTAGTACTGTTTTCTAATGTTTCGAAAGAAACCAATTGCATCATAATATACTCTTCCTGGTTGTTCCTGATCGCCTTTTTCAACACATCCTTTCTAACGAACCCTGTCTACTGTCTTATTAGAATGGGTTTAGGTACCTCACTAGGGTATGCAAAACCGGTATTTCAATACCGGTATATACCGGTAATACCGGTATTCGAATACCGGTATTGGGTTGATCAATACCGGTATATACCGAAAAAATGATATTTTTTTGCCTTTCTAACATCAATGTTATAGATTGCAATATCCTGCAAAAATAATTAAAATCGGATACTAGACTTGAATTGCCACGGCTACTTGACTCAAAAATGCGATGGAATAGCCCAATAATTATGTTAGAACGTTTTTATTTTATTAAAAGCAGTATTAAAAAGACATTGGCTGATATTGATCAGGAAGTGACGATCGAAGAACGGGAATTAAAAAGAATGCATACATGATATTATTAAGTCCTTGGAACCAGTGCAAGCAACAGTAGGAACACTTTGTAGACAGGATGCTAATTTAATCATGTCAAATGCAGCCTTACATTTTATTTAAAAAAATTAAGGCAAAAAAATATTGCGCACTTTCTCTTCAACTAGCTCAAAAATCTAATTACTAGTTTGAGCAATAAATACGATTTGAATTGAATCGCA
>JAQFYB010003549.1:0-19000 GCA_034694085.1 Pogonognathellus longicornis | reverse complement strand
ATATGTTTATTATTTGCTTTTTATGAATTAAGCCTTTCTAGAATCCCGTCAATTTATTGACGGGCACTTCGACTAGTGTTATATAAAGGAAGGGTTCTATTCTAGCAGTCCTAAGGTTGTGAAATGAAGGAAAGTATAATGATGTGAATAAAACGATAATCGCTAAATTTTGTACCAAGCCATGAAACTCAGAATATGTACACAGTACATATAGGGATAGGAAGGTAGAACCAACCTGAGTTCAATTTACTTGATTAAGTTTTTGACACGACAATCTATACATCTAAGTACTATGTATTGTTAGTAACCTATAAACATACCTACATTTATTTTTTACATTAAAAGTTCCAAAAATGCCTGTATTTAGTAATTAGCGAAGTAATTTGAAAGAAGTTCATTGGTTCTAAAAATTGTATGGAAGGGAACATGCCTACCTACCTAGCAATTATGTACTAATTATATGTATTTCTTAGGGAAGGACAATAAATGCGTCTATGTGTCTCTTATTTGTATTATTGTCTTGGATAGAGTGTTCATTCCAGAGCTAGAGCTACAACAGGAGGGTGTTGGCTATGTGGAGTAATGAGAGTGGATGTTGTAGAGCATTCGCATAGAAATCGCGTGTCTTGTTCAAATTCACTCTTACGTAAAACAAAGGCTCTTTTCAATTTTATTACCTCCTCTCCTGCAATAAACTTGTCTCTGGCAGACTATGTACTGCTGTTTGAAGTACTACAACCTAATAACTTGTGTTCTATTCGTATTCTTACACTTATTAATGTTGAGTAACTACCCTATCTCTGCCTTCAAAGCCGGGATTATCGATTTACATGGACAAATCGATTTTTTATAATTAGACTACTGTCAACAGTTTAAACCTTCCAATGTAATGTTCCTCATACATGTTAATGCAATATTCCAACCCACTCCATACCCACTAACAATGTCAAGACACCCCCACCAACTGCTTTCTTTCCTATGCCACCCAATAAACCAATATTTTCACTTACAACTTACTTAACTAGATATTGCTTTTAGATTGTACACTTTAAAAATGAGGCTTACACAACAGAAAACCTAAATTACATTCAATACGAGTTGATGTATAAATGCGGTTGGAAATATGCAATGAGTTCACTTGTATGAGAACCTATGGTTAGTTAAGGTAGCGTTTGTAGCTACCTAGACACTTTACATACAATGCAACCATTAATAATCTCAGCGATACCACAACTCGTCGATTATAGTTGTGACAACCACCCAATATTATACGTATGCATGATGTGCTGTTACATTTTATTATGTTACACAATACACTATATCTCACTACACAGTCATTTTAATCCAAACCAAGCAATTTTGTCGATCTGTAAATAACTTGCTTGCCAATTCTACACTTGTACAGTGTGTCCCTCGTATCTCTTCGAGATAATATTATAGAAACAGTGTACTAGACTAGGTAATTGAAATGAAAGCACAACCTCGAAGAGATACGAGGGATACACTGTATGTGTTAGTGCCCGGCATAAAAGATTTATTTGTGCCTCGAATACCCCTGCAGTTTCTATTTTCTCAATTTAAAATTCTCTGAGTTTGCAATTTCAACTGAAGGCCGAAATACAATTTTGCATTTTTCTCTCGAGTACATAGTATTTAGTCTGTAGTCTCTTTTAATACAAGTTAGTAGCTTATTTCCAAGTACTATAAAATGCTGCATCGTATGCTGTACAGCGTACATGTTCATTATCATTACTATACAAATGGCATTAACTGAATCACTCACAGGTAAATACTGCAATAAGTTATGAATGTATACTACACACATATTATTGCATGTATGCATAGCTCATGCAGCTCATGCCTTATGTAATATGCATCTTACAATTTCCCAGCTAGATAAAAATGGGCAATAGTAGGGCAGGATATTAGTAATTGCTTTGTGGATTCGTTTGGGTATCTCTATTTGACACCTTTGGTATGAGTGGGTTAGTTGGTATAGCGAGTGAGTTAAAACGGAGCGTGAACGCTAAATCTCTACGGCTTAGTTTCGATCGATTGAGCATAAAACTACAGAAGCATCAGAAATGTTTTTGTAGCTTAGTGTACGGCACACAAAGACAATAGATGTGTTTGGTTGCATCTTGCATGGATGTTTATACACAATATTTTTAGGACGGATATTTTGGAAAGGTTGCAGTGGCACCTCGAGTGGCATTAAGTGAGTTCTGAGCAGAAGAGCGAACAGGGAACAATTTGTTGTGCTAATTAAGTTTACTACGTCGTAGTGAATTCTCCGTAATTTCTATTTGGGTGGGAGCAGTGTGGACGTAAATAATATATTATGAGATTACAACATGCCATTCCTTTGTCTCTCATGCCTTTACTGTACGTACATTCACTACACACAAAGTGGCAAAAGGTCCTAACTTTACTTCCACTACAACAGGAACAATCTCTCAGCTCAAATAAAAATATCGTTCGGAATGTCTATTCATGAATCATGAAGTAAATCCAAGAATTCTGCGAGGGTCTTTTCTAGTACACGGAAGGAACGTCACTAAATGGTTTTCTGCCTTTATAAAAATACTTTGCACTCCACTGGACTCTTATCCATTGTACTTTTCTGACATACAGCAGAGAAGTTAATACATATCCAGGAGACACAGACACCTCTGGAATTATCATTTATTATCAGCCGGGTTGGATGGAATATAAACAAGCGGAGAAAGCATCCGAGACACGCAATGGAAGTATTAATCTCGAATACCATATGCTCCTCCTCATGTTCCTCACAGACTGCACACTTTGGTATGTCAAGTGGAGAATGAATGTGAATAGGCATACCGTATTCCCTCTATTAAGCGCCCTGGGCGCTTAACCAAATTCCTCACTCTCAGAGTGAGCGCTTACCCAAAAAAACCACAAAAATTGATTTGTCGCTGACCATTTTGATTACCCCTGTACAGCTTTTGATAGGATGTACAGGGGTAAACATCAGTGACAAACAAAAAAACAGTATGTTAGAAAGGATGAAGCGCATATGATGGACCAGTCACTGAGGGTGGGCGCTTATTAGAGATGGGGCTTAATAAAGATGGATGAGTGCTTATTAGAGATGGGGCTTACTAAAGATAGATGGGCGCTTATTAGATATGAGTGCGCTTAACAGAGGGAATACGGTACACTCTACTACTTACCGTATAATAATATGCCAATACCTATACACATACCTACACCCACTATGTTCTACTAATAGTGTGTCCCAGTAGTACAGTGGTTGCATTATTTCACCGGGCTTCTATTTGTGAAGTCCTAAGCAAATATAAGGAGGTCAATGGGCTACGCTATGATTGTTCAGGAGGAACAGAGCAAAAGTGTAGTGGTTCTCTCTCTCTCTGTACTCGCCATTCAATATTTAAATGAAAGTAAGCAATTTATTCCCTCTCTTACGCCAAACAAACCAGAGTGAAAACACTTAGCACGCACATAGCAATAATACATAGCAAGTGCAACTGCGTAGTTGTATGCAGCTAAATTAACGCGTTTCCCTTTGTGAAGCGTCCTCTCAACATTTTTTTATTTTTCCTCTACATTTGGAGGGTTTAGAAAAGAAGAGACGGTAAGTAATGAATGGACTGTAACTGACCATGGCGACAACACGATCAAGTTGTCTGTTTTGATTCTCAACTTCGGAGCCCATGTCAATGGCCATGTTTCTCAAATTTCCAACCATAGTAGAGACCTGCTCCATATTTTGCTCCATCTCATCCTCTCTGGCATCATTTGTGTACCTTGGGGAACACAAAACATTTTTAGAGCCACTCTCCGTGGGAGTCTTATTTTAGAAAGTTAAACACTCGGCAACTTGTCGGGGACAGAAGAACCAAGTGTACTTGTCGCAATCGCTTACTTTCCAATGTAGCCTCCGTATGTAGGGACGCCGGACATGTCCACACCAACTCTTTGTGGCTGACTGTTCACTACTTTCCCGTCATCTTTTCCTTTCCACAATCCAGCATCCTCTTTAAATTCTGACGATCTGGAAAAAACGTTTTTCAGGAACAAAGATTATTTCTCATTTTCTCAATATGGAATAATACGGACTGGCCTACCACTGTATAAAGCAGATGGATTTAAAATAGAAGGATATATATACATTATAAATAGAACAGATTGTAACGAGGTCTGTTTGGTGTATAGAAACATGAAAAGGCTGACGACTATTGTATAGATACGCAATATGAAATACAACGACTACAAGCACACGACGTACTTATGGCAAGGAAGAACACAAATTCCACAACAAGCCTCCATTCCCTTAAGATTCTCTTCCGCTTGCTTCATATCTTCGTTGATTTGACTCATTCCCTTCTCAATTGTGTCAAGTTGTTCTGTACAGCGTACACAATGCAATCAATCAAACAAAAACTCTATATCTATTAGCCATCGAATTACAATATACAAATATTTACATAGAATAAGCTGATGACACACTTACCACCCTGGTCGTCAAGCTATCGAATAGGTAAACAATAAATCGGAAAATGCTTTAAAATCTTATCTTTGTTGTAATTAAAATTATTTTACTATGTATTGTGGAAAAATTTTGTGGAAAAGTGTTTAAAAATTTACCGCAACGAGGGTTCGGATGCCGGCCTCTTTGCTCTAAGGAAATTATAGCGATTGTTTATTTTTTATTAGAATTTCAATGAAAGTAAAAGAAAAACTTGGATAAAGCTAATTATTAATTGGAGCATAATGTGTAAATGTATTGTATATAAATACAGCATTCATAGAAATCAAATCGTAAGTAATTTATAAAATGTCATTAAGTGGGAAATTAGTACTGATTATTACAAGCATTAATTAGTTGTCAAACTTATTTTCACCTAATCGTTAATTTTATTGGGACTAGGTCTCAAGTAAGTACTATATTATTATCTTGAAGTAGGAACTTTTAAGATGGGGAATTTCGTTGCTGTAAGAAAACATTAAAATACGAGACAACACCTAACACATGACTGCTATACACGGACTATAGTAAAATATTTTAATAAACACGTAGGGGAGACACTCATAAATTTACATGAGATCAGCTTTTCGAAAAGAGAAAAAGCCTGGAAAAGAGGATTTGTATTTTTCTCAATGTATTCAACGACACTGTTTGTGTATGCAAGACATGTAAAGAAAGTTGTCGTACACATAAATCATTGAGACACTTACAAAAAAACTTGTATATACTCATGCATGGAAAATATAGACATGACATACATTAGGATGCTATCTTCTAAAAATGGCATTAAGACGTCATTTTATGTCTATCATAACAATGTACTGCTAGGGGATTCACAAACACGACTATGCTCACAATAATATCCAGTTCTTTAAGGCACACCACGAATTTCAGCAAGACAATCATGTCGTGTCATTGATCAAAAATATATAATGTATGTATTTTGAACTACTGGAACTACATAATATGTACAATGTATGCACAATGTATGTATGATTTCAATATTAGCAAGAACACATATTATGGGCATTATGTATGTTTTGCACCCTTACATGCTATTCATGACTGATATAAGGGTTCCAAGAATCTGCATCAGTAAATTATGATGACACTGTATATTATGTACTTTGACTATACACACAGTAACATAAAACATAAGTAATTAACGGTAGGTATAAACATTAATTGCACATTTAACATTTAGTATACTCTTAAAACATAGATTCATCTTTAAAACTTTTAATAGTTTCATCGTACACCCCAGTCTTAATTCTAAAAAATAAAAATTATAAAGCATACCTCTTCACAGAGAGCAAGCATCCGACGTGTGCTGACTAATGACTGCAAAAACACAACATTTTCATAGGTGGTTATAATATTAGTTTCCTATACTACCCAGCCTACTCAAATCTCGAGTCGACTCATAGCTAGATTTACTTTTGGATATTTCTTTGTAGTATTTTTCTCTGATCTTACAATGTGCTTAAGGCTTGTTTGAAAATTGTGCACACTTACGTCATCGGTGACTTGATTAGTCCTCATTTGCAACTCCTCCATCTCCGTTTTTGGGACTGGAGGCTCCACAGGGGGTGGCGGTGGCATTTTGATCAGTTATAGCAGTTTCACGAACTTTACTATAGAAAAATCGTAGAAGAGGCTACACTTATTGTTAATTACAAAAGGCGACATAGGGACATATTTTAAACTGATAGTCCTTTATTTTCATACATGTACTATACCTTCTGTATTTGTGTACCTAAATGGGCATTAAATATGCACGAAAAAACTTTACAAAGTTTGTTTGTCTTTGCGTAGCGTACCATCTGTATCCTGTATCGTATCCCTTTCAACAGGCTTAAACTCTTTTACAGTCTGTTTGGCCATGAAAATTGCCAACAAGTATATCTTTGTCAAATTATTATGAGAAGTGATGGACTAACATTGCGACGAGAATCAAAGTTCTGCCAAATATTGGGTAGGTACTCCTAAAAATTGAGTTTCATTCACCCTCAAAGTGAATACTTAGCAGTTTTGTGGGACAATTTCAATATTTCCATACTTTGATATTAAAACTAAAACATGATATTTATTCTATTGAATATTAATATTTATTACAATTTACATTATTAAATACGCATGTATAATAATATTATCAATTATGTGCGTTAGAATCAGTGGTAAAGTGATGGTTATTTTTTTCTTTTGAATTCCTTGGAGAAAAGGATAGCAATACGTTTAAGTTGGGGTCGGGATTCCTATCTGTAAAATTTTGCTTAATTTTTGTGGAAAACGGGATACTGCCCCCCTGAGTAATGTTGAATAGAGCTGGAAGAAAATATATCGTGTTTTTGATCTCCAGAGGAAATTATATGTATGTAAACTTTTATTAATCTTACTCATGTTCATATTTATTATATACTGACCTCTGGAGGTCAAACCACTGGATAGATTTTCTTCTAGATCTATTCAACATTACTCAGGAAGGCAGTATCTCGCTTTCCACAAAAATTAAGAAAAATTTCACAGAAAGCAATACCGAGCCCAGGTTAAAATGTATCATTGGGCAATTTTTTGTAACCCTGAATCCTAAATTTTAAATTCCCTAAAATAGAATTCATAGTTTTCAAATGTTCAGTTTATGTCAGACTGATTTTCTATTTATTTAAATTTTGCTCATCCCCTATCAAACTTTTCTGTTTCAAACTTTATTTTCTCGGTTTACATATCATCATCATGTCTTCAAGTATGTGTTTTACTCTAACCAAGTCTGCTAAGAATTTTTACATGCGTGTACCCCTGAAAACAATTAAACAGCTAAAACGTTATGTTATGCTATACTGAATTTCATTGATTTACTTAATGTTGATATTTTTTCTACAACTATTTAACGTAGTATTTACGGTAATGCTACTGTTTGGAGATTGGCTGATAAAGGTGGTTTTTGATAGAATAGGTATTCCTTTCTTGTCAATGCAATTCGCAATTGCTATAAAATATTATTTCAGCTCTGACAAGGCGCGTACTATTATTCGTATCTTACGTAAAGTACATGCTTACAACTTACAA
Source organism: Pogonognathellus longicornis (assembly GCA_034694085.1). Lineage (NCBI taxonomy): Eukaryota > Metazoa > Arthropoda > Collembola > Entomobryomorpha > Tomoceridae > Pogonognathellus > Pogonognathellus longicornis. The sequence goes on along the minus strand of JAQFYB010003549.1, from coordinate 11,421 downwards.
TTAGTGCACAATGCAACATCGATTTATTATGATAAGGTTGACAACAACAATGAAAGCCAGAGGGAAAGAATTGAAGTTTAATGAGAAGGCACGGAATTTTCTAGAAATGGTGGAAGGGAGATCTCTTTATTCAGTATGCATTTTACATTGATTAGTATGTACCAGTACCACACATGATTACAGGGAAATGAGATTACAGAGACAGCAATTATAGACGTACAGGCCAGGCGAAGTCGTAGCACACGTTTGGGAAAGAATATTGGTGAGTCGCATTAAATGATGAGCTATAAGGGTTGAAAGTGTGGAAGACGAAGTCTATAGAATAGAGGAAGTCTGACTAAGGAGAACTAGGCAACAAACATCAATAAATCAGCTGCTCGTCCCAACTGCGATCTTTCTCACTGAGTTTACTGCACCCATTTATTTGGCCAATTGTACAATTACTATTTACATTGCATTTCCTACAACATCAAGCACATCAAACACATTGTAATGCACACCAGTTTAAAGCCCCTAATATTAAAGCCAGTTCTAGTGTCCGCTACAAGCTCAAAGTACTTACACCACACCTAAATGTAGAATGCATGCAGAGGGAGAGTTCACATGAAAACACATATAATATATGGCATCTAGTAGAAGTACACACTGAAAAGGGTCGGTTTATGTCTGCCACACTCGGGCTGTTCTCAAAGAAAGGAAGGAATTTTACATCCACGCACAAAACACGAGAACACGACTAAGTACAGTGAACAATTTGCATTCGATAATTGCTTAGAACAAAGTCACAGGGAAAGCAACGGAAGTAGGTGGTGTTTCCGATTGAGAGATTGTATTGTCAGTTGATTACCTTACGTTTAGAAAGACAACAGAGAATTAGAGTTTCAAGGTCTAATTTTGGGCGGCTCGGTTTCTCAGAATACAATTGCAAAGAGTTGGAGAAATACTCCAGCAATAAACTTAGTCTCTGACTCCACCAACACAATACAACTTTGTAAGGACCTGCAAGTCGACTATTGTGTCGTGTCCGTGTCGTGCTCCAGTATAAAATGAAACTCTCTAATCTCAAATACCCGGGTTATTTTCTGTGTCACAGAGAACCGAGTGAAGGAGTGAAAGTGACGAATATTACGAATGAACTTGATGTCAAGAAACTTGGAACAAGCGAGAGTTGTCAAGGCGAATGTCGAAATTTTGGTTTGTTGAATGAAAGAAGGTGGGAATCGGATAGTTGAGGATATCACTCGTCGCAGGACTAGAACCTACTGAACCACTGAAGCCATAGTACTTGTGTGAAAGCTAAATGCCTTTGTGTGTCTATCTGTTCCGAATTCCTCGATTCAGTCCTTTCTCTTCCTACCAACAAGCTCTGAATCACACGGCACAGGCACAGTCAAGTATTACACAGAAAACAGTCAAGTCCACTTCGTGTTTTACTCCGAGACTCCCTCCCTGTCAGTTCGGTTTGTGTGATTTTGCGAGTTGTTTTGAGACTATACTACCGTTACGTGTGGTGAGGGGGGAATAGCACAAGGTTACGTAGACCACTACTGTGTGCATGCAACGGAACAACTACAGGAAGCCATGCCAGATACTTCTCCAAAAATAATCGATAATCCGAAAAAACCCGAGTCCGGACATCGTGAGTCAGTAAGTACTTCATACTTAGAGCATAATGTTTTTAAATCACGATAAATGATTTAAATGTAGTAATGTGTTTTTATTATATATACTTTTCAGAAACGAAAGAAAACATCAGAAGATGCAACAAAAGTCAGCAAAGGCTTGCAAAAATTAAAATCAATTTTGAAAAGGAAAGAAAACGAAAATAGTGCACAGCAACCAGAACAAAAAACTGCCGGAAAAGTAGTAATTAATTCAAATGAAGTCAATGATTCTAAAAGTACGAAGGATAACACAAAATTCGGTAAGGACGAAACTATTCATTTTATGAAAGTACCATAATATCCCATAACAGCCGTAACAACTAACAACCATATCCCGGCTGAATATTTCCAGAATGAAATTCCACTTGTATAGTAAGACCTAGTGCACTAATGTTGCGATACTCCTAGAGTATCCTCCGATACACCAACATGTATTATTATGTTTCTCGTTAAGGGGTGCTTCAGGGATTATTGGCGGGAATAGAAAATGGGGGCCAAAAATGCACTAATAAATCAAATAGCTTTAAGTTGGAAACTTTTATTGAAATTATGTAAATAGAATTTCTTGTGTAGTTGATTTTTATCTACAATAATGTACTTTCTTTAAAAAAATGTAAAATATAGAAGCCTTAGGATTTTCAAAATTTCAAAAGACTAAGGCTTCTATAAAAAAATTTAATTCGCCATGCTCTAAAGGTTTACAAGTTTGCATATGGTTGAAACATCTGAATTTATTTTGTAGGCAAACAAAAACCAAAAAAGAATTCAAGGGTTGTGCCTCTAAAAGAAACAGAAAATACAACTAATTTAAACACAGAAGAGAAAGCAAATAATGTGGACGAGAATCGAAAACGGAAGTTGAAAGTAAAGGAAGTGAATGAGAAGGAAAACTATGCTGGAAAGCGTAAAAGCGAGAGTGACATCCGTGGGTTGGAAGTACCTGACACAAAGAAACGGAAAGTGAATATTATTGAAGAAGAGGTTCCCAAGGATCAAAAATTAAAAGGTGAACCTTAAATTTGAACCTATACATGTTCAAATAATTTCATTAGAAATTCCAAAGAACGGTTTATTTATAGTTTTTACAGTAAATATTTCCAATATTATATTTCCACAACAGAACAAGCTTCCCTTAGCCTGTTTAAGTTGGTCCTGACATATTATCCTACATTACAGAAGACTTAAAGTTATACTACATTCAGGGGCGTATTCAGGTCACACATTTCCCCCAAATGTGTGACCTGAATACGCCCCTTCTTGAGCAAACATTTGTTACATACGTAAATTTTTCGCGCGCAGCGCGAAAAAATTTGCGCAAAATGTCAATACCGATGGAAATTGCAACAATATCGGGTCCATAATATTCAGTTTAGGAATGATTAAACTAATAATAATTATTAAAAGTTATGCCAGTTGAAGCATTCTTATGTAACTTACAAATCAAGAAGCCTCAGACACACTGTTTTCGAGTTGTAAATTATGTTGGAACACGTTTAGTAATATTTACTGATGTCACTAATATAATAATAATGATGTCGGCCGGAATAAGGTTAAAATCTACATCTCCACGGTCAATTGATTTTTATAGTACCCACTTTTTGTCATTTTTGAGTAATTACAAGATTAAAGTTACCATTAAAAGATGGAATATTGTTTATTTAGAAAACTCTGAAAATGAGGAGACGAAAACTAAAAAAAGAAAAAATACTAAAAACAAAAATGAAGTTGGGAAGACCCCCAAGGAAAAATCGCCGTTAAGAAAAAATGCAAAATCGAAAAAGGTGAAGTTAAAAGTTGTAAATCGACGACTCAGTTTTGCCCTTGTAGATGCAAATGAAGTGGACCCCCTTGAAGAACAAAATATACGCGAAGCTTCCAGTTATAAAGAGTGGTCTTTACTTGCGAATCAGTCTTTACCTTCTAAAGCAGGTCAGTAATTTAGCAGAACACCGCTTAGCTTGACTGCTTCCATTGTTTTTATGTTCAGCCGCAATACTCTCAAAGTCTTAGCATTCTTCCTGTATTTGCTTTTAATTTTAAAACGATACCTATACGCAAAGCATTATTAAAATAGCTTATGAAATGTCGGTATAATATATTATCTCAACTGAAGGCTTTATAATAAAATAATTTAGGAATTGAAGTAACGTCGTCATCAATGAATTTATTAACCTTAATGCCTGCTCTTGAAATAACTAAAAGTTTGAACTCGAAAGACACGATGAATTCTATAAGACAGGTAATCAAACATTTTAATGACTGGTTAAAATTATGAAATAGTCATAGTATTTTAACCAAACAGCAACTTGCTGATATAAGTATAACAAATATTTAATGTGTAATTTTTACTTGTTGCATGTTCACAGGAACTAGTTCGAAGGGGAACTTTGATGCCAATGATGGTAAGGTTGAGGATTACGTAGATGTGCTATAGTCTAGCTTTAGAAAATAATAAATACTGAATAATATCAGCTGTAAAATGTTTCACTTTGCACTGCTATGTGGAATTTTCATTGGTCGAAATTAATTTACCCTAAGACCACATGAAAGGGGACTGAAAAAAATGTAAGCTGACTTTACCCCCAAGAGGTATCCTAGTCAAAAATTTAAAAGTGGAAGAGTTGTTTTTAGGCACTGAAGGGCTACATAAGGGTGGTCAATAGAGGGTGGGATAATAAGGTGCCCCCAAAAATTACAAAAATGTTTAAAGCCCTCAATACCTCAAAGCCACAGATAAAAAAACGTGTATCATTCATCGAGGGGGTTACTGTTTTTTTTGGATTTCGGGGGAGGTGATTGCCCTATGCCCACGCCTTGGATACAGTCTTGAAGGAGACTTCAGACACGTTAGGTTAGGTTAGGATGTGACTTACGTTGATCAGACACGTACACAGGGTTTCTCAATAGGGGAGGCACACTGTAAAATGTGGTCCAAGATGTTGATAAATCTAATGATAAATTATCTAAAAAAAATTTACAACGTTTATAGTAACATTATTTTTTTACACGAATTTTATTATGCGAGTTGAGTATGTGCGAACAAAGAAATTGTCTGAACGGCTAAATTCTGATATGTAACGTTTATGGACAATAATATCATTAACATTACATAATATTCATATTATATCAGAGTTTAGCCGTTCAGAATGGAGTTGTGTTCATTCTAAAGTCTCATCGTTGAAAGCGTGTTGTTTCACAAAGGTCTTTGTTCACAAACGTTATTTCTATCCGTGCAACACGGATAGACTCCGACTATCCGAGCAACACTAATGCTCTGTAAACACCAATTCTTTGTTCGTAAACGTTATAAATCAGCATTTAGACTGTGCTAACAATTACATATTCGGTTTTGTTGCTACGAAAAGTCTTGTTTCCTTAAACTGAAAAAAGTTTTTTTGTTTTCATGATTCAATTATATTAATTTATTGTTTTAATGTAAAAAGGTAGCAGGTATAATAAAATTAATATAATTATTATAATATCGCGGCTTCATAAGTAGGTACGAATCCAGTATTTCTTCTTAGTGGAGGTCTAATGTAAAATGCAGTGCAAAATGTTGGCATTGGTAAATACACCAACTTTCTGCAGGTCGCCCCCTAAAACATTATTTGAAAAATGCGCAAAACTACAATTTTTATAGCAACATAATATATATTTTTTTATTATGCGAGTATCGTGCTCTGCACCAGGCACGTAGCCAGGATTATAAGTTGGGGGTGCACGGCAATAACTTTGGAAATTTTGGAGGAGACGCGTGCCCCCAGTGCTTTCCCCATTGGTACGTCATTGGCGCTGATACACGTTTCACGTTTGGGATGACATAACAGCATGAGAAATGATGACGGGATGTTTTATCTTAGGCTTTTAGGTATTGAGGAGGGAGGACTGGTAATATTTTGGTTGTATTCGGGGGTGTCTTGTTTGTGATCCCCCCATTTTGACCCGTCTATATGACCTTTCAGGGCCTTGGCAAAAACTTATATACAGATATATTCCTTTGGCATTTTTGTCTATAGATATTCCTTTGGGTGAAAGCGGCTTCCATATTGTATGTTTCCATGTTTCTGTGTGTAACCTGTTCACAATCATGCCAATAATTATTGAAATTCAAATTCATTAATTTTAGTTTATCCTTTAGGGATTAGGATTACAAAATACCAATAATGAATTATTGGGAAAAGAAACAAGCGAAACTAATAGGAAATCAGTTGTTGAATTAAAGGAACTCGCTCTTGAAGAGGCTGTACGTGAGGACTTGGATCCACATGAAAAGATGTACATGTGAAAAATTGCTATAATAGGAGTGTTACAGATTTTGTTTTGAGTACGTGAAGTTGAAATTAATAATGTAAACTCGTAATGTTGCTTTAATAGAATAAAATTGCGTTCCGTAGCTGATCACTTAACGAATAAACGGCAGTACAAAGCAGACATTCTTGCGTTTGCTAAGCTGAAAGGAGCAAGACATAATCTTACTTTCAAGGAAAAACTAAAACATTGTTTTGGATGGTATTTTATGTTGGTATGTCAAATCTACTTATGAAACTAAACTGTAGTAAAAAATATATCCACATTGGTTAAAAGGAAACATTCGATATTTGCCCCTTTCGTTATTTTTATTATATGAACAGCCTAAAAGATTCTTTCGAACATTAAAAAATTGGAGCGCAGTTTTTGTAATCTGGAAGAACCATTTGCGGCACATTGAGGGCAACTATGGGGTGGACACACACCTTTATTTTTCTAGAATCAGGATGTCAATTTTTGTAAATCTTTGTTGCGTCATAATATCGTAAGTTGATGTTCATATTTTTTAAATCCAATTTTTTTCAATAATATGAATAGATAAATAGCTCATCTAAATGAGATTGCCTTGTTATATACGAAACAGCTTCGCAGCCGTAGTGATTCCAGAGTTATATGCTACGGGAATTATGAAAACATACGATGAGATATCGCACCTTCGTGTCCGAGACATTTTTACAGGAGAAGTAATTTAAATCACACTAGTAAAAATTATTTAAGATTCATTTTGCGATAATATTAGAGGAATAAAATAACTGGGATGATAATGTTTATGATTTTGGACATGGTCGTAATCTAATCAATGTTTGTGTTGTTCCAGGGTTACTTAATGAATGAAAGACTGAAGTTCTACTACAATAGCTATTCCGCAACTCCTAGAAAAAAATATTTTCAGAGCAATCCCTTTCGATTCTGTTTCGCCCTTATTTTGATATTTGTCATCAACAGTGTGTTTATCGGTGCCAAGTTAGTTAATATTTAAAACTATATGATATAAAGTTTCAATAATAAAAATAGTGTCATGAAATTCCTTTAGTCTTAGTTTATTATTCATATGTACCTACTAATTTTGTAGTAATTTGTAGGGTTGCAAAATTTTATCACTCTTCACGCTTAGAATCCAATATTCCAGGCTTGTCTGTTTCCCATTCTCTAGAACAACTTATTTGTGCATGGGACTTTTCGATTTCTACAGAAGCTTTTGCAGAATTGAGACGTCAAAATATTGCGAGAAATCTTCGCGTAACTTTATACGAAATTATTTTTCATTATTCGTTCATTCATTTACTAAATTTTTCGATTTTATGTATCATTATGTCTAATTTATATAAAGGCGCAACTGCCTAATGCATGCGAAGCTAAGAAACGATCGGTCGAAGAAGAAAACAAAGATATATTCTCTGAACATCGTAAAAAAATTCAGAAATGGATTTTCGAAAGATATGAAGGAAATGCATTGCAATGGGTGTTCTTCGGATTAATCAACTTATTTACTGTTATATGTGCTGGCGCGAATGGGGCAGTTATTTATTATTTGAGTCAATGGAGGTTTGCTCAGTTTATTACCGAATTTCTATCCGCAAAGCAACAAACAACTAATCAAGGGCTATCAAGCATTGAGGTTTAAACAATAGTTTACGAATGGAAAACACAAATTTTGTAATTACCCATTCATTTTTTTATTAATTCGGTTTTATAGGTGGCACAAAATGTGGATATCCCAGTTATCTGTGTTTTGCTGCCTACTTTATGGAAACTTGTGTCTGGACAATTATTTATAATAATATGTAAATACTTTGCCCAAATTGAAAGGTGGAGGTCCAATCAAAGTAAACTATTCGTACTAATATCAAGGTTGGTCTTTTTTATGAATCAGAATAATATATTACCGTAAATATTCTAATACAATTGCCCCACTTCAATTGACTGAAACTAAAGTTTGCCCCCATTGCTAATGGAGACCCCACTTCTATTGTAGACCCCAATCTTATTAGAATATTTACGGTACTATCATTTAAACTTATTTCCATAGAATGATATGCCTTCATTAGGGCAATCATTAGGACAAGAATAACCAAAACACTTTTTTCATATTGCATGGTTCAAACTTAAATAGAGCTGGGTTCTTTTGGTTTATTGAAAATCTTGTTTTTTACATCTGCCGAAGTCATAACGCTCCTGTGGTATTTAGATTTTTGTTTTTGGTTACTGACAAATTATTTTATTACAAATCATGTGCCTATATATATTCATGAATTTTTCCAGCTCATCTATTATAAATTGTGTTGGGAAACATTTTTTGGCAGTGGTTGGTTATTTTATTTCTTTCTGATTTACAAAGATTACAAAATAATTTGCGATATGAACTCCAAATATATATTCTATTATTAAATTATACTGAAATTACTCTTTTACAGAGTTTTATAGACTGATCTATCTCCAAGAAGTGGTTTGTTGGGTTGTCACGTTGGTTTACGACAGATATCAGATGCACAAAAAGTAATCAACCATATACAATGAAATATTAAAATATTGTTACATTCTATATAATATACTAGCGTAAGAATCAAAAATATTTCAGATTCATATGTATAGTATTTTTACTTTCAGATACAAAGATCCGACATACGTATTGCGAGCTTTTGATTCGGAGCGTTTCACCTTGAATTTAATTTACTCCACTACTTTAGCATCGATCGCATTCGTTTTGTGCCCATTATCCCGTTTGGTCCTCATCATTAGACAAATCTTTTCTTTTTACCACGGAAAAGTAAGAAAAAATTCGACAGCGATTTGAAGTTCTGTTAATTAGATAGTTCATATAGTCATAATTGAAAGTTTGAGAAATTACAAAGCATAAAATAGCTGTTAATGGTTAACCGAAACCGGTACCAGGTTCAGTACAGGTCGGTTCTGGGTTTTTAAACCGTTTTGGGTACAACGTTGTAACTTCCTGTATTATTTATTATTTTAGTTTGTCCTGATAAATTGTACAAGTATTCCGTCTAATGTTGCATCAGCGTCGAATATGGTTCCGTACCTGGTGGCAACATGCATCTGCTACATGATTTCTTCCAGTTTGAACTTTGTTCTCCTTTTACAGTAAGTAATTGTTGGTGTGTGCTTATTTCAAACTATCCTCAATTTGATGCATTTTGTCATATTATTTACTCATGTCATTACGTGTAAAATAAATGCATAACTAAATACTAACGCTCTTTTAAAGTTTTCAGCCATCGAAGCATTGTGGACCTTTTGATGGAAATAGTTATTTCCACAGCGCGACATTAGCATCTGACAAAGTATGGCTGCAAGTTACAAAAGTGTTTGGATCACCAGGCGTTTCTTACACCTTCATATTTCTTTGCATGTAAAGTGCAAAAATTTTTAATGATAATTTTTAATTGCACATATCCATTTAATGGTCTCCACATTCAATATTATTCAAATTAGCGTTCACTGCGCTATAAGATTTTTTAATTCTTTCGTTTTCCATAACAGAGGAGCCTTCTATACCATGAAGTCCTGGGCAAATGCATATCACTTGAAAATGATAAAATTACACGAGCTGTTAACTCTTGAGAAACAAGACAGAGAATTTCTTATGAAAGCTATTTACAATATGGGTAAAGTTGAATCTTCCGGCGAAAAAGCACCATCAAACCCAAAGGTTAGATTTGAAGAACCTCAACCTCGCCAAAGGGACACTAAATTTCGTCCAGTACACAAATGGCAACATATGATCAGACAGGCAACATTACTGAAGATTGCAACAAGAAGAGACAAAAACAAGAACTCTGTAGAAGCAAAGAAAGGCAAAGTCAAGAATCACTCGGAAGCAAAGAAAGATGCCATCAAGAATCACTCGGAAGTAAAGAAAGATGCCATCAAGAATCACTCGGAAGCAAAGAAAGCTGCCGTCAAGAAGTTCTCTGCAGCAATGAAAGACAGCCACCACCACCACCATCATCATCATAGTAATCAACTGCAAAGAAGCAGGACGTTTCTAAGTTTGGAAAGCTCAACAGACCACCGTAGAATGACTGCTGCTGAAAAGTTGTATCTGTCAACGAAAAGATCAACTGATGGTGCGTCACATGATGGTGGGTCACATGATGGTGGGTCAAATGTCATTTTTAAGTTATTGAAGGTTGTACACTATAGTTGATGTTAGAGTTCTATCCAAAGACATATTATGTACAAATATATACTATAGGATATATAAAGAGATAATTAATATTAAATATGCTTCTGTACATATGGTGCGGCTAGTTTTTGAATCGGCTGAACTCACGGTGTGTACAGCCTTAAGTTCATTCTCTAGCAAGGAAATTATCATTTAAAACTTTGTTCGTAATCGTTTACAGATATTTTTACTCACCAAGCCACCAAAGTGGAAAAAGAAAAAGAGAAAGACAGACAACAAACAGCGTTGCCTGCGGTTGAGGATCGGAAAGGTGGTCGTAAAAACCCCAATCTGCACCACACCATGTCACTTACGGTAATTGATGAAATAAAACGAAAAGAGCCGTAAGAACTATAAGTTTTGTAACCACAATTTTTACCTTGAGAAGTTGTGTTTATTAAAATATCTTTATTAATAATTCGACGATAACAATTGTTAATTTACATCTCTCCCGTAATTTGCATTTAGAAAATGTTTTAGTTGATACACTTTTATTTGCAGTAATGTCAGTTTAGTAAGTTTTGTTTAATTTCGAAAATTAGTTCGTTTCGTTAAAAAAAGAATCAGCAGATCACTTTTTTCTCGCCTTGATGTTATGATTTGAAGAGCTTTTGTCATTGGGTTTCGGAGCCCAGCTCCAAAATCGTTGTCCTTTTCCGAAATTGTTTGCATCTTCGACAGTTTCTGGAAGACTTTGTTTAAATGTCTCTGGAAGCAATGAAGAAGAAATCATACCCAGTGCAGCTACAAAACACAAAACAATGTATGGGCCAGCAGTGTGAAATTTTCCCTGTAATTTTATCAATTTATTATTAAACCAGGATTAACACTTTCTATCTTGTTCTAGTATGTAAGAACTATATATAAGAGTTTGAACACACCAAATATATTATGTATGGACCAAAAATTCCCACTATAGAACTAAATGTAGATGCCAAACCAGTACCGGAACTTCTAAGTTGCGTCGGAAAGATCTCTGTACCTTGAAGATACACGACCAAGGAAGTTACAGTAACTCCAAATCTGTAATAAAATGAAAAAATAATAATATACCGTATATTTCTTCTAAATCTACCCCCGGGTAGATTTACAATAGGTGTTTGGTTGTAATAAGGACAGTTAGCATTTACGAGTTTAATATATTTAGAAGTGGTTTGAGATGGTAAAAACGGGCACAAAGTTAGCCTGCACATATTTTTATTGTGTGAGCAATTTTTTATGAATTTACATTCAGAAATGGGGAAGATATTGTCACCGGAAGTGGAA
>JAQFYB010003548.1:0-19002 GCA_034694085.1 Pogonognathellus longicornis | reverse complement strand
GGCCAAAATAAACTAATTTGGCCAAAATAAACTAATTTGGCCAAAATAAACTAATTTGGCCAAAAGAAACTAATTTGGCCAAAATAAAATAATTTGGCCAAAATAAACTAATTTGGCCAAAATAAACTAATTTGGCCAAAATAAACTAATTTGGCCAAAAGAAACTAATTTGCAAAAAAAAACTGGGTGTCTTGAATGCACTAGGGGGCGCAAGGTCTTAAGGCGCAGCGGATAGGGAGAAGCACATAGGGAGCGGTTAAACACCTCTAGTTATCATGGGCATGGAGGGGTATGTTATACACAGTGGCCTTCGTAGTTTTTGAACTCCTCCATTCACAGTCACAGTGACATTCAACTACGCAACACATTCTTGATTTTCAAATCGTTCGTTGTTGACCAGCGACATCATTTCTGACAAATTTTAACTTATCATTTTCAAATTTTCAACTCGATTAATCACAATGTAAATAATATTTCAATAACAACACATTCAACATTGTGTTTTATTACTGTAATAATTATTTTACTTTTTTACTCTACATTTATTTACTCTAAAAATAATGTTCATTATAATTTTTTAACCATAGGTTTCGTTGCTCAGGTTGCAACACAGAAATCAATGGAGAAATCACGGTACTTGTACGAGAAACTGGCGATGGCAATCAACCTGTGTGTCAACATTTATTCCATCGCAACTGTGCCTTAACGATAATGGTCGTGACACCGCGGGATGTAACATAAGTAGACAGGGGTGAAGACAATGTCATTTTCGGGACGACTATTTGCACCTGGAAGTGCAACAAATGCTACAGAATCTTCACCAAGTTGGGTCACCTTGATGGTATGAATATAATAATATGTTGCATATGTGTTTACCATTCACTGGATTCAATCATGCTAACGTGGTCTTTCTCTGGCATGAAAATATACGGTTTTTTTTGTTATATTCTCAGAACAGGAAATTGCTGCCTACCTGGCTAGAGTCTCAAGCGAAGCTTAAATACATTTTCACACTCCCTGAAATATTATAATTCTGTCATTTTAATTATTTTTATTTCATTGAACAATTGTTTCTTTTAAGTCGATATTTTTCAATCAATTTGCTATGACTAATAAGTTTAATAATTTCTCCCTTGATATTGATTATTATACCTGTAATATTGTATCTAAATTAATATTCATTTAATGATATGTAATCCAGATTTGTTGTAATAAATACGTTCGTATGCAGAATATTTGAAATGCAATATTATAGCATAATATAGAAGCCACATCAATGCGTATGTTAGGTAGATTTGATAAAATTAAACCATTTGAATCTACATTTTCCGTAATCCACCCACTTCAATTTTCATTTAAGAAAAGGTCACCGATATTTTTTAAAATGGGGTTGGGGACAAATCACAAGTTGGGCATTGTAATATTTACAAAAACGTAAACAAGTAACACATAAATGTCATTGACATATTACATTGTTCTTCATATAATGCGAGAAAAATAAGTGTTTCGATTTAAGGATTTTTATTATTTTATGTCAGTGCATCTAACAAGGGCTCCCCTAATTTTTGATCATAGAGGCTATGTGAGACAATCTCTAGTTTTACACTTTTGATTTTTTAAGGATCGTGGAGAATTACATACCTAACATATTTATAGCAAAGTAAAATAAGAATTTATAGCAACTCTTGGTTCGTTAGTTATGGATTTTGAAACAAAGATTTTAAAGAGAGAAGAGAAAGAAAGATTTCATATTAGTGGTATCGAATCCAAATAAAATCAATTACTATGATATTGAAACTCATTTATTCCAAAAAGTTCAAAAATAAATTTCTAAATACGCTCCAATTTGAAAAAGTTTACGTTAGTTTCTCCTAAATGACTCCATCACAACACGCTATTGTGGATTCGAATTATGCCCTATTTCTGCATATACAACCAAACTGTACACCCCCACCTTATCATCCTGGCTATGCGCCTTGCGTAATTTAAATATCCAACTTAGTGAGACTTTATAACATCTAATAATCACTTATATCAATTGTGTGAATATTCCCATTTTATTCCTGATGAAGACAGTAGTAAAATGGTCGAAAGTTTGAAAGTATAATAAAAGCTTTTATTTGATAATTTACCTCGTGTCTCAAAAATGTTCAATTTAAAGATCATCAGAGGTTGAAATAGTGTACATAGATATATTACTTTTTGCATTTTTCCACTACCACTACCCCCAACATGGAGAAATTTAAATATTACAATACTTTTTGAACAAACACGTTTTGAAATATGGTCTTTCAGTTGCAAAATCTTTCATGCTAATCAAAAAATCCAATTTTTGTTTGCGTTATAGGAAATAGGATTTGGTTGGTAAATGTGGATGTTAATTTTGAAATATTGTTCAAACCTGATCAAGAAGATTTTCTTTAGTTCCAAAAGCGTTGTTGCTGGTGTAGCAGTAAAGTCACAACAACTGATGTCAATTTTGCCAAGGTTATTAAAGACAAAATCCTGAAATTTTAAAATCGCAACAAAAATCAAATATTGTTAGTTATTAACAGGCACACATTTGAAAATCTGAAAGGGATGGGTAATTTTCTTGTATATATTAATTTGTATTCTATGTCAGCTTTCCACAGAACATAATAATAAATTCTTACTTTAGAATCTTTAAATGACATTTTTAGGTTGTTTGATGATGGTGTTGAATTAATACTGCATCGTATAAGACTGCTAGGTGTAGTGTGACAAATTATAATAACCAGATTTATTTATTTAATCGTTAATTCACTTCGGTTGTTTATAGGAAGCCTGTTTGCAATCAATAAGTGCACTTGAATATTTAAAGAAAAACATGTCAAACACAAACTTCATTTAATAGCCGCCGAAGGTCTACAAGGAGTCGCATTTGATGTAAGTTGAGTACCTACGTTGAAACTTGCGAAGGACTAAGGGGCTATGTCATACAAGTGATAGAATTTTTGGGACCCTGAAGGAATTAATTTCACGTGTTTCGGCAAGGTATCTAATTCTGTTGCGTTGAGTGAAAAATGTTTGCTTCCTGCTGTCTTTTGGTGCGACATGGAACAATTTCTTTTTTTCTTATCAGAAGAATTATGATTGGCTCATCCAAGTAAAAGTCGATTTTATTATCGAGAACGACACAAAGCGTTGTTCGGCAATGCATTTGTTAGCTAAGGAAATAAAATCTTAATTATACCGCGTGATTCATCTACACTGTCGTAGGGAAAAATACATGGACTGGATAAAGCCTTAGTTAGAACTGTCTCAAAAAGGTCATAGGTCATTTTGAAATAAATTGCTATACATATCTTGTAGAGAATCGTTTTGCGCATTTAATGAGCAATAACACAATGTGGTTGTGCAAAACTATGTGCGCTTAAAGAGCTTTATAGAGGGGTAAAGCATCTGTAAGTAAGTTTTTCATTTCTTGTGTAACTTTGAAGTAAATATTGTTTTTATCTCCTAAATCCATTATTCACAGTACACACATGATTTTTGCCAAAGCGCTTTAAGCGCACATAATGTTGTGCAACCACATTGTGTTATGGCTCATTAAGTGCGCAAAACGTTTCTCTACAAGATATGCATAGTGGTTTATTTCAAAATGACCTATGACCTTCTTGAGACAGGTCCAACTAAAACTTTCTCCAGCCCATGTATTTTTTCCTACGACAGTGTAGATGAATCCCGCTGTATAATTATCCTTAACCAATGGCAAACAGTATTTTACTTTTAAGTATGTGCAATATTTATTTTGTTCTTTTCATATTGAAGATAATTATCGAAACCAGTTACTAACAGGCGCGTAGCCAGGATTATAAGTTGGGGGGCACAACAATTTGTGTACAGAAATCGATTTCCGAAAGAACAAAATCCGAATATGATGTACAACTGAGCATTATTGACCCCATTTTAGCGCGTTGCTACGAAGTCAATTAGGCCAAAATCAACGCAAAATGCATCATATTCGCGAGGAGCACGAATTTTTTTAATGTCATAGAACTTGTATGACAAATTAACATCTTTTTGAGATATCGAATGCATTCGATATTTCCCCTGGCTACGCGCATGGTTGCTAATGTTATTAAAAAATGAAGCAAAGCATTTTCTGAGTTCGAGAAAATAATTTTTTTCATAGGCTTCTTTGTTTGCATTTATTGTGAAATCTGGGTAGGGCTGGGGGGTACAAGCTCAAAACATGACGTTTACATATATACTCACTTTCGGGGCAAAAATTTTGGCAAGTTTAGGCAAGAATGAACACATCTTTATACAATTCACGATATTTTGCTTTTTCATAGGCCTCCACAGACCGAGTTTGGGTTCAGTGGATAGGTTCCTAGTTCCTACTCAGCGTTATCCTCCTAATCTCGATTTCTCAAACCTTACTCTCTCGAATAATAATAAAATAATGTTTTCACAACATTGGGATATTTTTATGAAATATCCTTGTAATGGAGCTGCTTTTCGGTACACACAGATTTTTTCAAAAATCCGTAAATTTTTTATTGAAATTCAAAATTTTGATTTATAAATGAATAGTCTTTCCTGACGCTAACCTATTCACGGTCAAAGTCTGAGAGCAATCGTAGGCCCTCTGGTTGACTTCGTTCCCCTAATATACCTATTATACAGCGTGATTCATCTACACTGTCGTATGAAAAAATACATGGGCTGGAGAAAGTTTTAGTTAGACCTGTCTCAAGACGGTCATAGGTCATTTTGAAATAAACCACTATGCATATCTTGTAGAGAATCGTTTTGCGCATTTAATGAGCCATAACACAATGTGGTTGCATAACATTATGTGCGCTTAAAGCGCTTTGGCAAAAATCATGTGTGTACTGTGAATAATTGATTTAGGAGATAAAAGTAATATTTACTTCAAAGTTACACAAGAAATGAAAACTCTCTTAAAGATGTTTTACCCCAAAGCGCTTTAAGCGCACATAATTTTGCACAACCACATTGTGTTATTGCTCATTAAATGCGCAAAACGATTCTCTACAAGATATGCATAGTGGTTTATTTCAAAATGACCTATGACCTTCTTGAGACAGGTCTAACTAAAACTTTCTCCAGCCCATGTATTTTTCCCTACGACAGTGTAGATGAATCACGCGGTATTATTATTATTATACATTTTAGGTTGTATGCATTCAGTTTCATATCCCGCTACTAATAGTGACTTTGTTATTGGAGGTCTGTCATTTGTTTAGGCACATCGTTACTACTTCTGCGCCAAATTGCTCTGACCACGATTAAGACAAACCAAACCACCGATTTGAACACCATTCAATCGCTCGTCTTCCTCCTGTTACGAAGCCTAACTAACATTTTAACGGTGTTCGATATTCGTTGTTTTTGTAGTTTTTAATCCAAAATTAGGACTTGAACTATGAACTAAGTACAAATTCGTAATACTAAGGTAAGTCAAACTTTTGATTTTTGACGTAATCCGTTTTGGAATTCAGTTGTCAGTTCAATTTTATATTTTAATTACAAATTTGTAATGTTCATTGACAAGCATTGGAAATAGCCCACTTGCTTTATTACGTATTGGAGGGAGCTCCAAAGCTGGGAAGCCTAAAATGCCTGTGTTAGACGCCAATTTTTGTTCATTGCTCTATATCTCAAAAACTATTAGAGATAATTTCTATTGATCTGCGACAAAGTTTTAGGAAATGTTTTTATCTTTCGAATGAGCTAGATAACACCTCAGTAGTTAGCAGCCTACTGACTGAGGACCCTTTTAGGCAGTTTAACGTGTGTGAGTACGGTTGGCAATGGTTAAGGTTCAAAAAACTGAAAACCAGTCTGAGGTCTTTAACGTGTGTGAGATAGGGGAGCAATGGTTAAGGTGGTAAAAACTTAAAGCCAGCCTGAGGTCTTTAAGCGTGTGTGAGCGCAATTCCCAATGGTTAAGAGCCTCAAAAAACTGAGGACCAATTTGGAAGAATACGTGTGTGGGATAGAGTGACGGTGGCTTGGGGGTGCATGTATTACAACATACTTGATTTGCACAAATCATTTTCTTTTATTGGTTTGTAAAACGTATCGCCCAAGGCTGTAACCAGAGGTGGGGCACAGCATACTTTCACTAATTAGGTACAACCTTTTTTCCAAACTTTTGAACGTGTATAGTAAAATAATCTATTTTTGAGATAGCAAACGCATTTTGGGGTGCACGTGCACCCCCGGAAGGCGTTTGCTACTTCAAAAATAGCTTATTTTACCATAAACGTTCAAAAATTTGGAAAAAAGGTTGTAAGTAATTAGTGAACCTATGTTGTGCCCCACCTCTGGATACGGCCCTGCATCGCAGATTGAGGAACTCATTGAACTCATTTTAACAAAAAAATTATCCTGTAAATATCTATCTACACTTGGCAGTCATTGCAAGAATATAATCTGGTTTAAGTTCTTCTGAAATATTCAACAAACACAATATTTAGTAATAATACTTTAACACATACTTAACATGCTTCTACAATTGAGACGATTTAAACCAAAATTATTATTGAATTGTTATTTTTAAAGCTTTATTTTAGCTACAAATATTTTCAAATAATAAGGAGCATTAAATGGTCTTACGGTCAATCCATCCTTTCAGTGAGTAAATGTGTTGGCTGAAATAAATTAACAACATTAACATATTATTTAGCTTTGATAGTTTATTAAACTAGAATCAAGCAGTCTTATGAAATATCAGTTGTTAATGTTGGGTATCCGTATTCGCAAGATAAAAGATAAGAAAATCGAGAAACAATATTCTAATTATTAATAATAATTTGGATTAACGATTACGATTAAAATTAGCGATATAAAAGTTAGACAAGATAAAATTCTTAATATTTAATATTGTTACGTTGTATAGAAATAGTATGGTAACAAATATTTTTTCAATTATTGTTTAGGAACGGTGCTTAACATTTATAACATTTTAATCCATGTATTTCTCTGCAATTTTATAGTTGCTACCTGGATATTGAAATCCAGAACAAGTTTAGAACATGTTCTAACTTCACAGACATTGACAAATGGGATTTATGGAGTTAATTAGAATATCTACCGCTTAAAAAGATTAATAACGATACAATAAATTAAATATATCTACCTACTTCTACTTATAATATTTTCAAATATGTAACCAAATTATGTAAAAAAAATAAAAAAAAATAAAAAAAAAGATATATTTTATTATACTCACTAATATGTTACTTACTTAGCTGGACATCGGACGTTATGCTCGGCTCTAAAATTGGGCCCCATCTACTGGTTTCCCACGTAGTGGTTCGAATAGTGCCAAACACTACCATCTTTTGAATTCTTTCGTTTACTGTCCAGAATTGAATGCGGGAAATTCTTCCAGGATTATAATAAGCAGTTTCACCTTTGAAACCCTGGTCATTACCGATAAGGTTAAGTTTTGCTCCTAATTCGCATTCCAGACGCATCCCGAACACATATGGTTCTTCAACCTGGTGTGTCCAACGTGCCGGCGCCCATAAAATATTGAATTTGTGGATAAACCCCTGACCAGGACAGGTTAACTCACGAGTGATTACCGGTGGACTAAATAAATGTTCAATCGATTTAGTGTTAAATTTAATTTGAAAATGAAAACATATACATTACGTCTAATTAAACACACCATACTACAACCAAATCTACAATTCGTTTATATGGAAAGACAATGAACCATGAATGTGAGCGTGCAATTAGATTTTCAAAATCATTTTTACATGAACAGTTTAATGACTGGGGCATGTAACTAGTTTGATTTTGTGAAGTGAGATCGCGCGGCGGCTTATCTTTTCTAAGACATGTTTTAAGTAAAATAAGCTCTTTATTCGAATTTTGGGGGGATTGCCCATTTGCCCTCCTGGCTACGCCAGTAAATTATTATAATACTTAGAAGCAATCGTTTTTAATTAACATAACAATGCATTTTTAGCCATGCATGTTTTACGTTTATAATTGTAACTAATTTTAATATTATCATGAATATGATAACTCAATAAGTATTGGAAGTATACATCTTTCTTCATCTTTCTAACATTTTTGGTAGAAACATAGAGTTATTTGCAGGAAGATTATTGAAATGTTTTTGCTCAATATCGTTGAATAAAATAATAACTTAACATCACAATAGTACCACTGCACTTTGTGTTGATTTTCTTTCTCATTGCCACTAAGTTACACATCTGCATGTTATTTAATTACTATAGCTACATGCATGAACTGATTGAATGTTTGAATATTTATAATACATGTCGTATGATTGCTTAACAATTAATTCAACCTAATTCGTGAAATTTTTATAATTTTGAAGACAAAAAAATCTTAATTTTCTAATGTCTTCAGAGGTCATGTCAACATCAAAGTTGCCTAAAGCAGGGAGCCCCGCCGTGGTATGTGAGCTCCCCTGGGGCTCCCGCGGTTATAACATATTCAAAATCCTACAAAAAGCGCAGGCCAGTACGCAAAAACCAATTTTTTAAACATTGGAAAATAAGTTAATGTGGATTATACATAAACGCATTAAAAATTGAAAGGCATATTAAATTTTTATATTAATTTGCTTAACTTACCCTGCTCTTCCCATAACCATCGGAGACGGGTCGTCATAGTAGTCATCATCTTCTTGGATTCTAAGCCTCCTGCTCTTGGCCCTAATAATTGCAACAATGGATTTACATTACAGTAATTTTATTTAAAAAAAACATTTTATAGTACTAAAAAGACTGAACTCACGATGAAAAATATATATTTCATTTGCTTACAAAATGATACATTATTTATTAAAGACTTAATTTTAATGAGCCTTTAACTAAAATTAAAATGCCCTTAAAATAAAGTAAAAACCTTTAAAACGACAAAATGAAAATATCTTAAATAACCATGAATTTTGCCTTTAGAAATGCATTTCAATAAATCAATTTTTCTAGGGCTGAACAAAGCATGAACGTATGTTAGACTTAAAGAAATAATAATGTTCAGCCCTAGAAAAATTGTCTAAGAATATTTTTAACTAAAATTAACATTCTGCAAAGAAAAATAATTTTCCTTAAACAAATTTTACAGATTTCGGGAGTAAACCCCTGCTAGGATTAACTATTGTTCTAGGGTAACTTGGCTTGTTGTTCGCACTGATAATTCAACTAATCCCGTTTGTAAAACGGGCCTTTTTTCCTAGTTGTTTATATTATGAAAGTATCAATTCACTTAAACTAACTTGAAAAACTAATGTAATTCGAAATTGAATTTATTCAAAAAACTAATGTAGTTCGAATTGAACTTATTAAAAAAATGGGATTTATTTGAATTTATTCAAAAAGTGGGATTTATTTGAACTTATTCCAAAAGTTTATGATTTATTTGAACTTATTAAAAAAAATTGGGATTTATTTGAACTTATTTGCACAGGCTTAGATTTATTTGAACTTAATCGAAAATATTTGATTTAGTTTAAATCATTCCTAAAAGTTTTTATTTATTTTAATTAATTAGAAAAGTTTGGATTTAGTTTAAATCGTTCCAGAAAGTTTGGATTAGTTTAAATCATTCCAGAAAGTTTGAATTTAGTTTAAATCATTCCAGAAAGTTTGGATGTAATTTAATTAATTAGCAAAGTTTTGATTTAATTTAATTAATTAGAAAAGTTTGGATGTATTTTAATGATTTACAAAAGTTTGAATGTATTTTAATGATTTACAAAAGTTTGAATTAACTAATTAATTAACTTTCCCCTCCCTTTATTTTAATGGGTGCACTATTAATACATCCATTGCATCTTCCCTGAGGTCGTACTAATTGCATCGCCCTCTGATGATGTAATAATTGCATCTAGCCCTGAATAAAAATTGCATCACTCCCTGGTAACGTAATAACTTCACCGCCCCCTCATGACGTAATAATTGCATTGCTCCCTATTAACATAGCAATTGCATAACATAACCCTTCCATTTTAATTGGTGACTCAATGATACATAATATGTATCCACGTTTTCTTATATTTGGTGTTGTAATAATATATCTCCCCATTCCGTATTATTTCACAACCACAACTTTATAATTCATGACGTTAGATGTAATACTGATAAATAGCTGTATGTAAAGTAATGAATTATAGTTTATTTAGAGGTGTTGAGTAGTAATCCAGTTAGACTGAAATGAGAATTCAGTCTCACTTGTTGACTCATTGTGATAGTAAAGTGTGGTCATAATAAGAACTCATTGTTTTCAGCGCCAACTTATAATGTACCTTGATTCATTATCCACCATACACGGAAACTTGAGCTTCTAATTGTATACTCTTTACACTTTCAGAAAGTACCATTGATTGCCCTTTAGGAACGGACTTGATATTTTGTTGTACTTTGTAATACCTTTTTAGTACATAGATGGTGGCTTTTTTATTAGGCAATGCAGTGCAACTTGCAAGGCAATAGGATTTATTTGTGAGTAGAGATAGTTTAAGGTGTCAGGATGGGGTGTACGGCTCAAGATTTATGGAATGTGGTGCAGGTAGGGTACCAAAATTGACGTCTCTACTGTCCTTTGACTCTGGCTCATTTTACTACAGCATATTGTATGATATATATATAATATAATATTATTCATGATTGAGCGTCTGGGTCTTTTACTAAAACTGCAATTCATGTTGAGAACAAAATAACATTCAATTCACACATAATCCTAATGCTCATAGTACATAGGTATTTTTAATTGTGGCTGGTGCTTAATGAAATGAATACACAATGTTTAGGTATCTATTATTTTGTCAAGTTATAATAAACCATGGTGAACCACGATAAATATATAAAGTATACCGAACACAGCAAGCCCACATGCACGTAAGTATACAAAACACAGCAAGCTCACATGCACGTAAGTATACAAAACACAGCAAGCTCACGTGCACGTCCCGTGGTACAATATAAGCTGCCCCTTCTTATCTTTACCTGAAACCTTTTTCCTATTTTCCCTCGGGCTGATAATTATGCCTCGGGCTAATTTCTGTCCTGGCAATTACTAAATTTTAATTGCGATTTTAATTGTCGTGGTTATATTTTTGTCGAAATTTCATTAGCTTAGTTGGTGCTGCGGAGTTTTAGCTTTAAGCAAAGATTTAACTGGGGTTGATACATTGAGTGGTTCCTGAGCTCCTAACACACGCAAATTAGTCCTTTTTTAGGCTTTTTTACATGTATTTTTTCAAACCCCATGAGAATTTTATTATATAAGTTAATGAATAATATTACCATGCTGTGTTTGTAAAAAATTAGTACTAAGATAGTTATTCCACTATTCTAATTTTTGAAATAATGAATTATACTAACATGCTGTGTTGGTAAAAAATTAGATAACTATGCCACTTTTGACTTTTTTGTAATTTAAATGATTGCTCCGTAATAGAAAATAAAATAAAAATTCAGGTGGTTGGGTTTTTAAGTTAAATACCAATTGCTTCATGATTCAGTTTTAGTCCACAATAGCGCTTATTAATTAGGTAAAAACACACTTAAAATGCATAAAAATCGCGATTAGCGCGAATTTTTTCGATTCTTTTGGTAAAATAACCGACTTTTTGTGCATTCTGGGGGGTGCCCCCCACCTGGGTACGCGGCTGGGTCAATGCATATCTAAAGAAAACTTATTTTTTATTGCAATATCTTGGTTTATGCAAAAATGTTTTTTACTTATATTAAGTAGGTACTTTACGACTGGATTAACAATTTACTATACACTTAGAGCATGTACTCTGGTTAAAATATTTCATTACAGTCAAACTTTTATAATTAATTTTTTTAAATTGCATAATTTTGCAATCTTACTGCTGGAATCATGTTAAAAATAAAGATGAAATTTGAAAATATGAATTCATCTCATATTGTTGTCAATTGCTGAAAACCTGGATGGTTTTTAGATATTTACAAAACTAAACAATAAATATAAAATTTGGCTTACCAACGGTATGTGTGACAATTTCCAATAGTTACTAACAAACTAAGGCTTATCAGAGCTTTTCTGACAAAAACCATTTTCAGGTGACACTATATCTAGTCTCAAAATGTATAACTCGATTACTAATAAATTTGAGGTCAATTTTTAAAATAATTTTGTAGAAAGAGAGTGAAATATTATTACAAACAATGAATGACGATTTCATTTGCCTCATATAAATGCTCAATATTATTATTTGTACAATTATTCTGACTTTCATCAACAAAACTAGGTAATTAATGTTGTTTTCTAATACTAAATATTTTCATTGTGCTGGATATTTCAATTGTGTTTATGATGTTTACGACCCATATTTATGTTTTGTCACCTTGAAGAACACGGGGACATACCAATAGAAATTAAATTGCAAAGAAGGAATAAATTATCATCTAAAATTAATCCGACAGGAGGCAACTAATAGTAACTTGATAAAACATAATTTATTACATCAAAACCTACAATATCAATATTTCTTTACACGTTTTATTACAATATGAGACATGGACTGGGCATATCCAGGTCAAACATTTGGGGGGCTTGAGCAAACTTTTGTTATATAAATCAAGTATGAGCGCGCAGCTCAAAGTTTGATCAAATTTGGAGGCAAAACCAATATGAAATGGTTTAACTTCACGCGTAGTGCGAAACTGTTTCAAAAAGTTTTGAGACTTTTTTCCTTTCTAGGGCAAAAAACGTTTTTTTTTTGGATTTTGGAAGAAACCTAATTATATCTAGTGTAAAGTCCAAAAATTTGGGAGGGGCATTCAGCCCTCTAGGCCCCCTTTAAATGCGCCACTGGCCTTTAGAGCTTACAATCATTGCTGTCAAAATGTATTTAATTTATTCATTTCAATACAAATGTCACAAACTTATTTACAGCATATTTACAATGGCAACTCATGTTGAGTATGAAGAAAATGTCACAAGGTCATCCAATGAAATGTGTGTATAAAAAAAAATTCACAGATGTAAATGCAATTTTGTAATTTGGCATTTTAAGAATACACTTTTCAAATATTCTGATAGCGTTATACTAATTTCAAGGATATGGGTTAATATTAATTACATTACATTTCTTACATTGTTAATTCATAAGGGTATATGCCCAGTAACAGATGGACCAAACTTTCACCTAATATGATCACGTACCTCAACCATATAATAAAGCAAATATAGTTAGAATATAAAAATTCCTAGCTGAAAATACTAAATAAACTAACAATGTAACAATGATGATGTACATAGCTAATAGGATGGCTTTCTACATTCCATGCAAACAATAATGAATTCATATTAGATATGTATATTTCCTGGACATACACTTGTAAACTTTATGAATTAACAATATGAGAGATGTATAGAACCCCTAAAGAAGCAAATGTAATTATGTTTGAAGCTAAATAATATATCATTGTATTATACTAATGTGTTGGGGGGGGGGAAATCATTTATTAGTGATCACTACTACTGTATTTTACTAATATGTACTATTTAATAAACGTTTCGAGTATAATTGTTTTTTAACTCATTTAATCGATTATCTCTAAATTATTGAATGAATGAAATGAATAGGTTCCCATAGGGTCCTATTGAAACTTATTCTCTTATAGGAACCTAAGGTATATTTGCATGCGGGCCACTTTGCCAACGTTATAGAGGTGAACAACGCCCTAGTTTCATACTTCTGACATTCAAAAGTATACATTCTTTTGAACAGCAATTTTTGTTCTCCTCACAGAAATCTGCACCAGCCCCACAGGCTTCTGCTAACCCGCCATGGTAGACAGGAAGAACAACGAGCAACATCAAAATGAGTAACCTGAAAAGGGTTGAAATAGGGCTAATTATATCAGAGTAAATTTCAATTTTTGAAACAATTTAAAATGTGAAAAATCATTACAACAATTAATTACATATTATCATTATCTGTCATTTTAAAAATATATTGTTAAATTCCTTCATAAATTATATAACTGCCAATATGACGCTCCTTACACTTTTAGCTTTGACACTGGCTGGTAAATGAAAAAGCTATGGAACATATTGTTGTATTTATTTACCATATCAAAAATCAATAAGAATGATCTAAAAACATTGAACAATGAATTTCATGTTTATGTTTCCTAATGTTTAATTTTATTCTTATTTTACTGTATTTTTCTTGATAGTTGTTAGAGTTTATAGTGTTAATTTGATATACAATGTGATCAGTTTTCCATAAGGCTTATACATGCGCTGATTTAAGCCTTAGTCAGGCTGGTCTCAAAAATGTCACAGGTTATTTTAAAATAAAGCACTATACATTTATCTTGTTGAGAATAGTTCTGCACATTTAATAAGCTTTGACACGGTGAGGTAAGGCAACATTATGCGCCCTTGAAAAGGTTTGGCACAAAACATGTACATACTGTGAATAATTGATATAGGAGATAAAACCAATTAAAGTTAGACAAGAAATGAAAACTCGCTGATAACTGATATTTTGCACCAATGCGCTGAAGCGTTCACAGTATTGTACATTGTGTCATTAAATATGCAAAACGATTTTGTACAAGATATGTAGTGGTTTCAAGGCCGTATGCAGGATTTGGTTTCGGGGAGGGCACCAAGGTAAAAAGGACTGTTAATAAATATTTTCAGCTATAAATTGAGCCAAAATCAACCTAAAAAGAATAAAATTCGCGCGCAGCGCGAAAAGTTTTGCAATTTAGGGCACATGCGTGCCCTAAATAACATATTTTTTGAGATTTCAGGGGGGGGGGGCACGTGCCCTAGTGCCCTGCCGCTAGAAACGGCACTGAGTGGTTTATTTCAAAATATCTTGTGGCCTGATTGAGACATGTCTAATTAAGGCTTTATCCAGCCCATGTATTAGCCCTATGGTACTCTGATAACTGATCACGCCTTGTTATAGAAAAATGTATAGGGAAATAATACAAATATATAATAAATTGTTTCGGGGAATAGAAATTTTATTGCAAACTGCTTCACTCTAGATAAGGAAAAACAACTATTTTAAATTATTTATTCCAAATGTTTTTTTATTGTTACTGAGGGATGAAAATTAACAGAAATTATTAGGTAATTACTTCATCATGTTCTCAGGATGGTCAGAGTGGATGTCTTAACTGTGAAGCAGTTATTTGATGTTTTGTATTAGAGACCTAAAGTTGTTCTGACAAAAAATAACTTCAATGAGTTCAGCAAGCACGCGTCTTAAAAACATTATAATTCTAATAAATGAAATGTTTTCATCATTGCAAGGTCTTATTTTCAATAGGTATACGTTATACATGTATTGTTTAAATCAAAATATTTCAAACGTTCTTATTTTATTGATGATACAATAGGAGTATACTAGTTTATGGCACATAATTTTATTTATTACGCGATAACCATTACTTTCTCAAATACGCTTATAATGTAGTAATGTATGATATCTACCTATCATACATTAATAGAGTAATAATGTTTGAAATATTTTGATTTAAACAATGCATGTATAATGTATACCTACTGAAAATAAGGGATCATGCACATAACACGTGCGCAGTGTAGGGGGGGAGGGGGTATGCAAAAGTGCTATGCATGGTTACGGGGGGAGGGGGGGGGGAGTTGAACGGTTGGTTACGTAACCACAAAAATACCTACATCTAAACTAGGAAAATAGATATCGAGTTTGCTACTTAGTTTATACTTAACTCGCCCACACCATCTTGTACACCCAATTGTACTCATTGAAAGACGGGCAGAGTGAATCAAACAAAAACTTATTATTTCTAATGCATTTTATCTTTGTCTCAACTTGTGATTGCTCTTGCGGTTCAACATCATTTCATTGGATCCGACGTTCCAGTGTTACCTTTTGATTTGTTCTGTCCCTTCGTTCGAGATGATTTGAAAAATAGAATTTGTTGAGTGTGCTGTTTATATTTTCCGTCAAAAAACGCTCTGGTGGCCCATGAATCTGTGTTACATGAAAGAGTTTATTCGTTATATATCAGAGTCTATCATGAAGACAATAAGAAACGTGGCCAACAATATTGATACGTCAGGACCTTTTATAATTGAAGACTTGACAGATTAGTTAAGATCTCCTTTTGATAACTCGTAATGTAAAATGTAATTGTTGCATCTCAAATTAATTTTTAAATTAGTTGTTACCAATTACAATAACTAAATAAATTCATTTGATATACTTATATGTGGATTGTTAACAATTTAAATGATTTCGCTTAAATTATTTAGGGGGGGGGGTCTTAAAAGTGTGACGTAATTATTAGGGGGGTCCACGAAAGTGTGACACATAGTGACAGAGGGGAGGGAGGGGGTCCAAAATTGGCAAAATTTTGGTTACGAGTTTTGTGCATGATCCCTAAGACCTTGCAATAATGACAAATAGTTTAATTATGTGTGTAGTGATTTTACTTTTATTATGATTTGATGAATATAGTAGCTTCAAGCGTAGCCCCATGATCACATATTGTGGTAGGAGGCTAGAATAAAAAATAATAGCAAATGCAAATATATCTGTTTACTGGCACTTTAGGTGAAAAATAGTTTTATATACCATAAAATCTCTATTAAACCGCAGTGCGGTTTAGTAGGGATGTTCGGGGTGGGAGATCTGAGATATTAGGATTTTTACAAACCAACATATAAAAACTTTCTGTACATGAAAATAAATATCGAAAACCTCTGAAATATTAACAATTACTGCTATTAATATATTTGTCACTATGCCAAATTTGAGTTCCGCCCTTCTCCATACAAAGCTTGTAACGTTGAATCACCGATCTGCATGCCTTCTTACAATGTAACAGAGAAATGGCCTGAAATTCTTCAATGATGGCTGTCCTCATGCAATTGTTCGAGACTCTTGGGATTGCGACTGTAAAATCAAATGGAGTCAGGGCAGGAGACCTCAGCGGCCAAGCTGTCGGCTTGTCCCGTTTAGATTAAACGAAAAAAATTAGTCATGGAGTAAAGAAAATTATTTATGCAAAATTATAAATGATGCCCACATTTTTAAACCACAATATCTCAGAAACCATTAAGTCTAGAACATTAATGAATTTTTTTCCTGAAAGAGAATTAATCGGTTAGGGAATCATTTGGCATGCATATATTATATACCCCTTCCCCAGTTGGCAGGCTTGGAAAAAGTTTTATTTCCTCAGGAACATGCCCCTGTCGGGGGGTACATTTTCCAATTTCCTCACTTTACCCCTAAAGGGGGGAAGCGGTTCCCTAGACCACGGGGGTGTCCCCAGGGGATAAAAATAGGGGGAGTAAAAATCGACTCCAGGGGGGATCGACTCCCCAGGGGTAATTCTTTCACCTTTACCTTTCGGTGGACGGACGCGAATTCCAAGCTACAGGGGAAGTACAAATTAAAAATTATATTATTTCCCCAAATCTGTGAGGTTCAAATAGTGGATAATTTTCACGGCTTCCTAAGTTGTACATCTACCCTCCAAAATAGCCTATTTTAGTAGCTGTATCCTATTTCTAAATGGCCTACGGTTTTTTAAAGCACTACGGTTTATTCCAAAAAATTTCGTCAACCCCCTACGGTTTAATAGGGACTACGGTTTATTAGAGCACTACGGTTTAATAGGGATTTTACGGTAAGTATAGTCCAAACATGGCGCATTTAGGTTCCAGTAGCCCTTACCCATAAATACACCATTGGTAATTTTACACTATTGCCCGGCAAACATTTAGTTCTGGCGTACTTGTGAATTCCAGATTATAGTAACTTTGATTTATGAAAACAAAAATTGGTGTTTTTCTTGTTTGTATATTTCATTGCAATTAATTGCCTTCACCTTAATGTTCACACATATTTCTTTCATTTGCCTATGAATGACCCCTCTTGCTCTGACCGATTTTTTGCCTGGAGACGATTCATGTATAATTGTAAACAACAAAAGAGAATGGAAGAGGATGGATTCGTTTATATAATGACATGGTGTGATACAGACTATGATAATTATACATGTAAATTAGAGTTGGATAATATTTCAAATATGTATAGCAAAAAATTTCAGGTACAAAGTGAAGAGATGTGCAATAAATTTTTACAAACTTATAATATTTGTTTACTTTTATTTATTTTATTCAACCTATACCAATATGTTTGTACACTAATATTTTTCTTTTCCTTTATTTGTCGACTTGACAAGTAAATAAGCCACGTTGACAAATAATGCACGTCACCTCGTCTCTATGTATTCGAAATGTTTTCTGGTCATAAAGCACCCTCCGAATTCACTTTCATAATTGAACTGTTAAAACATCATTAAGCCACCATATTCCCAACTTCCCCTAACCTGTCATTTATTTCATTCAGAAGTGTGTTGCCGCCCACAAGTAGGAAACACACACTAGGTAACAAAAGAGTCTCTTCTTCAGAGCCTTTGATGATGCGTATACGACAACCTCTCTCAAGACTGTGCACTTCTGGTGGAGCACCTTTGCTGACCACTTCAGTGTTCAATACTGATAGTTTCAACAGGGCTCGCCTCATGCATATCGCGATGCTAATTACGCTATGCGAAAAATGCGAATTAAGCGCATAAAGTTATACACTATTTATCGCACTATGTGCGAAAAATGCAAAATACTAAAATTGAGTCAAACAGAGTGCGACTGAAATGCTAAAAATAGCAAGATCAATTTGATTACAACGAGGCTATGTTAGAATTGCTTGTAAATAAGTAATAATACCACCGGACCGAAACAACATGCAACATGAGGATTCACTGTTTAATTTGTCAAAAATAACATGAGATTGAAGAACAAAAAAAAGTTGTTGTTCCCAGGGATGTAAATTTTAGCTTTTGCACACTTTCTATTTTATTTTTTCTCTCAATCTTCAGTTGGGCTATATTTCAATGACCTCTAGAGGTCAAACGGCCCGGTAACTCTTTTTGGCGCCCTATTCAAACGTGTTGTACGCAACGAGATCTA
>JAQFYB010003547.1:0-19004 GCA_034694085.1 Pogonognathellus longicornis | reverse complement strand
GAACAGTTCTAAAACCGTGACTGTTACGTTAAATGAACCGTTCCTTAGTACTATAAGCACGGTCTAAATTCGTTCTTCTCACGGCAAAATGTTACTTGGGGTGGCTTATTGTTTTTTACAAAAAATATACATACTCAGAACAGTAATAAAAGCGACAATAGCAGTAAATATCTATTTTTGTTTGAATAATTTTTGACGCGATATTTTGATGCCTTAACATTTTAATGTCGATACTGTGATTTTTTTTGGATGTAAGTTCATTTCATATTGATTTGTCTAAGCACATTTGAAAGCGAATTGGTTTTTAATAATATAATTTTATAGCGTATCCAAAAACAATCACAGACAATTTTGGAGTAACCAACTTTTTGTATAAATATAAAAGAAGGTTAAATTACACAAGCATATCAACCATATTATAGGTTTTTGGTGTTTCAAAATTAAATTATCAAATTGGCCGACTCGCACTATCTTTCAATTGATATTTTTCGATTTCCGATTATACCTTTCCGATTAGTTTAACGAGAAACTCTATATACCTGTTGGTGTGTTGGGTGAATACTTTCCGATGTTATAAAAGCAAAATTTATCCAGTTGCTTTATGTCACGGCCGTATCCAGAAATAGATATCGGGAAGGGCTAATTCCGAACATGAGATGCATTACATATTATATACCGACAATCGCGGGTAGAGCAAAAAATTTGAAGCAAATTTAGGCCAAAATCAACCTAAAATGCATCACAGATTCATGCGTAGAGCGAAAAAGAACCTTTCAGGGCAAAATAATAATCTTTTTTTTGGGGGATTTCGGGAGGGGGGTAAATTACACTATTGCTCACCCCCTGAAACGGCTATGGTCGTATTTATCATTCCATTTTCATGAGTGCAAATATTTAATAAACGCCAAAAAATGGCTTTTGGATAAAACAGTCACTTCTGTTTTGTCCTGCTTTTCTCACTTTCCATCCAAGAAGTCAATAATTGTCATAAGTCTGCAAAGATGTACCTACATAAGAAAGTATTTTTAACTGTCGAGGAAGAAACTATATTATTACCTAAATGATGAATGAAGATTCTGAGTTTGGTCTTCCGATAATGTAATAGCTAATTTGCAAATCGTTTGGAAACTCCATTTGAGGGTGAACATTTAACATATTGGCAATTCAAAAGCATAGTTTTTTCCAGACGAAATAAAATTTAAACTATTTTGCCCATTACGTTCGCAGACGTCATTAGGGGGGAGGGGTGATAGAAAACAGACGGTAGCAGTAGCAGACACTAGGGGTGATGGGTCCAAAAAGGCGAAAAAACCGCAGACGTCATATTATGCGGAACGCCTCTTAGAGAAATCTGAAAACAATAATGTGGGCACTCTGAAACTCAGAACCTGAACACTTTGTTGCAGGAAACCTGACTAAAATGTGGGAAATCTGTATCTGACTCTGAATTCTGGATACAATTCCAAATTCACTTCAACATTTTGGGAGATCTCGAGAGAAAAATATTCAATATCAATTGATGATTGAGAATATTGAAAAATATTAGATAAAGCAATGCGAGTTATAAATGAATAGGTAACCAACATTTTATAACCTTTTACGTTCAACAACTTTATATATTACCATCAAGATTTATTTTATTGATAGGATTATTTAAATATGACATATGAAAGACAAAACAAGTACAAAGTAAGAAAATTAAGTATGAAGTAAGTTAATGTTGAATATTGTAATATAAAGTTTATTATATTATTTCCTTACGTAAACCAATAATGAATAATACAGTAAGTAATAGTAATAAGTGTTTTTAAGCACACGCCGTCTCTTACAGATGGCTATGGGGAAGTGTAATGCTGATCAATACAAAAATGTCAAGAATCACATAGGAACTGCAAGTGACTCTTACAATTTATACGAAATACTTTTATATTAGTCTATTAGATATCACTGATTAGATTTCTGAAGATTTTAGGTAATTTTATGCCAGTTATCTGTACTAAAAAATTACGAATACAATTTCATTTTCGGTTTAGGTGGAAATGAACATGAAGTTGGTTTCGTAATTAATTTTTTTCAAACAGATAAAACTGACATAAAATTAACTAAACCTTTCAGAAATCTAATCAGTGATATCTAATAGACTAATATAAAAATACTTTGTATTTATAAGGAATGTCAGTAAATTGTAAGAGTCACTTGCAATTTCTATGTGATTTTTGTATTGACCAGCATTAGCATATTATACTTCCCCCTAGCCGACTCTAAGAGACGGCG
Organism: Pogonognathellus longicornis; assembly: GCA_034694085.1. NCBI lineage: Eukaryota > Metazoa > Arthropoda > Collembola > Entomobryomorpha > Tomoceridae > Pogonognathellus > Pogonognathellus longicornis. Next base: position 16,730 of record JAQFYB010003547.1, on the reverse strand, counting down.
TGTGCTTGCATATCTAATTAAGTACATATAATGGCTTACAATCCAAAAATACATTGTACCAAATTGTAACCCCAGAATATTATGGGTCCCGGCTGGTAATAACTACAATCTAAGCGGCTAAACTGCTGCAATACATTTAACTTCTAATCTAAGATTTTCTAATGTGTAAAATTTCATATTTCATTTCTCATTAGCCCGCGATCTCATTAGTTCCGGTCTTGTACGATTGATTTACACGAAAAGACAAGAGACTCAAAATATCTCAACGCTGAATCCATGTAATAATGCCTTCTAAAGTAAAACTAAAAAGGTATAAAATATTGCTTGCTAATAAAGATTATTTCCCTAAATATTTTTTGCCGGTACAAATATATAAATTGTAATGCCATTAATGATAATCAAACAGGAAATTCACTGTTAGTCCTCAGAAATCAACAACTCGGCAGACAGTTAAGCCAACATCAAAATCTAAAGTTGAAGACAGGAGAAGTCAGAAAAACTATACCACCGTCCCCTACACATGTTCATTTTGCGAAGAAAGTTTTGTAAAACAAGACAGTTATTACAAGCATTTGGAAATTCATAGTGCGGAACGACCATTTAAGTGTTCATTTTGTGAAAAAGACTTTACTAGTCATAAAAATATGAAAAACCACTTTAAATGCATGCATCCAAATGATAAACCGTATGTATGTCACATGTGTGACGAAAAATTCATCTTACTAAAAGATTTAATATCTCATACGCAAACACACAACAAGAAAAGATCGCACAAATGTCAAACGTGTTCTGCAGTTTTTTTATCTTCCTACAGTCTCAAAGGTCACCAAAAAATTCATTGTAAAAATACTAATTACAAATGTCCTTTGTGTGAAAAAACATTCAAGTTGACTCGATACAGGGACCTCCATAAAAAAAAGTTTCATTCTGATGCTAGTTTGTATAAATGTAGTTTTTGCGAAGAAACATTCAGGCGTCTTCCAAGTCAGAGAAAACATGAGCGTATCCACACAGATGAACCAACATTCAAATTCTCATTCTGCGACAAATCATTTCGATTTAGTAGCAATAAGAACAAACATGAAAAACTGGTACATCTGGAAAATGGCCCTAAATTTAAATGTCTGACCTGTGAAAAATTCTTTGCTAGTGCTTGGTATTTGAAAGATCATCAACTAAGACATCATCTAAAAGAAAAATCTTTTTCGTGTTCCATGTGTGACAAGAAATTTATTACTAACTCAGAGTTAGAAATTCATATAAGAAGCCACACAAAAGAAAAACCATACCAGTGCCCGAACTGCCACTTGCTTTTTCAGCATCCTGCAATCTAAAGAAACACATGGATATTCACTCTGAAGAGAGACCGATATACAAATGCTCCTTGTGTCAAAAAACATTCCAAACTCTACGATATAGAGAAAAACATGTTAAACGTGTTCACAACAATCTTTGCACTTTTAAATGCAATTTTTGCGAAAACACTTACGTGGATATTATACAAAAAAATAATCACGAGAGAATGCACACTGATGGAAAGTCATTCAAATGTAGTTTTTGTGAAAAGGCATTTAGTTTAAAGGCACACAAAAATTCACACGAACGGACGCATACTGGACAGACACCGTATCAATGCTCAATCTGTGAAAAGTCATTTCGATCCAATAGCAGCAAGACTATTCATAGCAAAACGCATTGTGTTCAAAAATTATCTCCCGTTTCCAAAAAGTCAGTAACAAAAAAAGGAACAACACTAAAACAAAAAGTAACCCATACGAGCAAAAATACGACTACAAACAAAACAAGACCACAAACAAACAAAATAACCCAAAGCAACAAAAAATTATATCCACACACACTTGGGAGAAGATCATTTGCCATCTGGAACAAGAAAAAATGGTTATCCAAGAGTACCCGTCAAAGAAAGGTTTTATTGTTGTACCACATGCACCAAGCCTTTTACAAGATACATGCAATTAATTGTGCACAAAAAAACTCACAAACAATTAAGACCACATCGAATTATTGTGTTGCGGTTTGCTTAAAATACAATTATCTAACTAAAGTACTTTCACTAGCATCTATGAAAATCCATGTTTTATATCCGTTTGTTCAATATTACTTATTATACTTATAACATCTCAATTATTGTATTCATATTTTCATTTCCAGTGTTCGTGTCTAAAGTCTAATTGATCAATTTATATGTTATTATTTATTAGCTGTAGTCATCATATAGCTTTTAAACTTTCTCAGTATTCAATTGTATATATTATTGTTAATTGACATCAATATAAATATTAAATTGAATTGCTTGTAAAAGGAAATTAATTAATGTAAAGTTTGTAATAATGATGGGTTTAAAATTGAAGGTTATTTCTCAATTTTCAGCTGAATCTCTAGGGATCAAAGTTAATTAAAATGATTCTTATAATTATAGCACATAGGAAACGGAAATAATTATATTACATTTTTTTATTTACCTACTTGTATAATTTATGTTTTTCAATTCCTTGTAGTATATTTCCTTGTAGCATATTTTGCATACAATTTGATTTTAATCTAAATTCGGGTAAAAATACTATTATCGAATTATCTGGTTTAGTTTAACGAGAAAATATAATACATGTTATGTTGGTAGCCTTATTATTGGTTCATGATGTTTATAGATGAATGGTTGAAACTTTTGCCACTCAAAGCCAAGCCATAACCGACTCTTATAATTTTTTTAGTAATTACATGGAATAAAACTCAACACAAATATAATAACAAAAATGTCAAGAAGTTGTTTGGTTATTCTGTCATTTTAAAATTGTAATATTACATACTTACCATTTATTTTCAATGGTATGTATTCTATGTATAGTACAAATCATTAAATACTTATTTACTTAAGTAAACGTTTAATTAATTAATGGCGCCAGCTTAATAAATGGCAGTAAATTTCCAGATAAACATTTCATTTTATTACAGTATTTAATCCTCTTTTTAGACCTGTATCAAGACAGAGCACTCACAGCACTCTGCTGAACACTTCGGTGCCACGCTGCGCTGCCACGTACACAGTCTTGAAAGTGTCAAGACTGGGCACTTGCAGCATGCATCAGCACCTATAAATATTGCTCAGTCTTGATAATAATCAAGACTGAGTAATATTTTATAACGCACTACTAATACAGGCCCTCTCCGCGGACCTTAATTACAAATTATCGGTCGGTGAGTTAATGTAAATGTGGTTAATCCGTATTGCTTAGTCATACAAATTAGCAATCGTAAACCGTGCCCACTGTTACCACCTAATTAAAGCAATCCGTTGCCTCATTTACTTACCCGATCCGTACATACCTTCATTTTTCCTATACGTTCTCTTCCCTACGATTTTTTTCTATTTTTAGTCTCCCTCCCAATTTATAGCCTCAAATAAAGATCATAATAGCCTCCTATCAAAATGGAATATCTTACAATCAGCTAATTAATTGTATTACACGATACTAAAGGTGACAAAAACGAGACTTTCAATCCTAGAAATTCAAATCGAAAGGGCACAATTTGTTATTATATAAATAATAGCCTCTCTATTTTTGGCCCCCTTCTCTGGAGATCAATTTTACCGAATTATATTGTAATTCGATACTTCAGTAACGAAATTAATTTATACCACTGTATGTGAAACTGCTTCAAGTAAATTGTCTTCTACACGTTACATCATTTATTAAGTAACGGAAGCTACCTTTTAGAAATGATTTGTCTATCTGTCTGTGCACTTTTACCAGAATGGACTATGAGCGTATCTATTACACTATTAACACTATAAGAATACAGCACTATGCCATATAGATACTTACTACACTATATAAATATCTACTACACCCCAGTGCAATATCGCTAAAAGTGATCCAAAATGTGTTACAAGTCATTAGCAATGCCCAAGCCGCAAAAAGTGTCTCAAGACACATCAAAAAGATTCCCAAGGCACCCCAACAACTGACGCTCGAATCATAGTTGATGTAGGAATTGCAGGAATTCTTAGCAATAAATAAATAAACAGAGGTTGTGGCTATCTAATAATTTTTGATTATAAAGTTCGGACCTGGTTAAGTTAATCCCTTTATACGCAAATATTTTAAATTGCAAAAATTTGTATTCGCATTATAGCTTATTGTGTTGGAACAACTGTTGATTTAGTTTTGCAAAAAATAATATACAATATATCTAGTTTACAAATGATTCATTAATTGTTGTCGTCATGTGTTATCACCTAATCATCTTATCACCTTAGTATCCTGTAATACAATTAACTGAGATATTCCATTTTGACGGGAGGCTAGGATATTTAATTGAGGGGTTGCTATTAGAAGAGGAGGGTAAAAATAGATAAAATACGGTAAAAAATATTGAGTGCTTCGTCTTGATTGATGAGGACGGAGCACGGGGAGCAGTCCTATTAGGTGGTGATTGTGGTGATGTATTGATGTATTCTGCAAGCATAGGTACTCGTCTTGAGATAGTATCAAGACTGAGCACTGGGGTATTCAGTAGAGTGCTCTGTCTTGATTGAGGTTCTTTTTAGCTCTTCATAACAATTTAAGGGCAAGAGGCAAGACAAAACCTTGCACTGTTGACTGTATAAAGTACGCTCCCTTCTTGATATGACGTGAAGTCAAAATATGTCATCAATTGATTCATATCATAAATAATAATAAATCAGTTGTGCATGTGGTTGTTTATGGGAGCATTTTTGTTTTGGTGAGTTCTTATTTAATTCATTGAAAATAGAAGATAGAAGTAGGTACCTAATTGCATTTGTACTTGTTTGCGTTGCTTCAAATGTAAATATACATTTTATGATACACAGATTTAGAGATGCATTTTTACTTTTATGAAATGTGTAAAATAAAAATACCATTTTCCAAAATTACAAGAACAAAAATGATCATAATATAAAAACATGCATATTATTATGCTTTATTAGGTACACTACTGTAACATCAGAAGTGTGCACAGTTGCAGATGTTTAAAGTTATATAGAAAACACTTATGGTAGATATTTATGATTTTAAGTTGACACAAGTATGCCAATGATTATTTAGGCTTATTTACAGGAAAAATAGCATTATCAGACATTTAATGCCGTTGTCCTCTTCATACCGCTCGCACTCGTCTGAAGAGTCCAAATGTTGTAATTATGAAGATTATCATTCCTAGACACTGCTTAACATTTTCATATTATTTTTACTACTATCAACTATAATATTATAGGATGAAGTTATAATATTGTATAGTCTATATTATGCATTTGTATGATGGTAATTGTGAAGTGTGAGTGTGAACCTTAATAGATATGCCTTATCAATTCAGCTTCAGCTCTCTAAAAAGTGACGGATTCGAATACGTAATATCAATGAACTACAGTAATTACTATTTATTTATATGAAGATTACAAATTGACATTTATTTTTCAATAGGTAGAATGAGTTGGTACTTTCATATTTTCGTCATTTGTAAATGAAAAATAAGCAACAGCAGTGAGAATCTGAGAATTCTTCAAGAATTTGAGACAAAAATATTCGTGTAGAGATAACATTGTTCTGCAAATATAAACAACCTTTAAGTCTTATTTATTCCACATTAAAATATAAACTATCATAATAATATGAAAAATCTCACACATATGAACATTGGACAGTTGTATTTTTAGAATTTAAAGCATACCATAATATACCTACCTGGATATAACATCATATAAGAAATTGAAAATGAAACTGCTAATTGAAGGGCCCACCAAACCAATGACACCCCATTGACAGAATAACTCGAAAATCCGATACGGATCATCTGATGTTGACTACATTAAATGTGTTATCTGGTTAATCAATTTTTCTCATTTTAACCCCCGAAAAAATTTAAAAAAGTCTTAAACGTGTGATACCGGGTTATTCTGTCAAAGGAGTGTGATTGGTGGACACTTAGACTACCAGATCAGATCCGTTATTATCCATTTACTACCTCGATGTTGTATGGCATTTTGGTAGGTAATATCAGTAATATGAGAATCCCATTAAATTTGTATATTACGGTATCACTACTTCCATAATATTCATATACAAATTCCCATTATGGTGTGCATACTAGTGTGATAGAGACGGCGAAATTCTGTGTATTTTGGAACCAAACCGAAACCAAAAAATTTGAAACCGAAACTGAACCGAAATCATATAAAAATTTCCAACCGAACCGAAAACAGAAACCGAAACCGAATTTACACAAAAAATCCAGAACGAAAACCGAAAAAAAAGTTCGGTTTTGGTTCGGTTTCGGCTTTGACGTCTCTGTTGTGTGACTAACCCCAGAAGATTAGTGTTTACGTATTTCACAGTAACCATCACAGTAGAGATTAATGTGGTAAATCTTTCTTATCCGCTTATTATGACGAGGATATCATTTGGTAAACAAAGTTAATTAGACTATCTATAAATCATAATCATCTTTATCATCATTTATCAGCATTGTTTTATGAAATAACAGGTAACCTAATTTTGAGAATTATGGTGAGTTTCGTCTTGATGAGAGAGAAGTACAGATAGATATAATTAAATACTGTTAAATACAAATAAAGTGAAATGTAGTTTAAAATGGACAAATATTTATTTGATGACATGAGCGTTACGTGATAATTTGTACTAAATGTTATGTAATAAAGTAATAACTAATAACAAGTGTTGCGAACACAACACAAACACAACATAGAATACAGTGGTTTGTTTGTATTGTAGGGAGGGTGAAGAGACTGACCATGAGATATGTGAGACAAGTGTGTTGTTTTTGAGTTAGAATCGTTGAATTGAATTGAAGTGTTTATCAGTGTTTTTTTCCTACCATTACGTACAAAACTCTGGCACCAATTTATTAGTGTTTTCTTCCATAACATCAATTTATTGCTGTAAATGAACTGTCAGAATTGTTTCATTGATTTCATCAGTTGTGTTCTGAGCTGCGATTAAGATAGTTCTTACAGAATTACATGCAATCATACAACAACGGTGCAAAAAGCAAAATTCTCAATAAGAACACTTTCTTTGGAAGAACATTTTCATGAGCTTGACAGCATTTCTGAACATTCTCAGCGCTACCTATACATTCCGCAACAGCTACAACGGTAAAAACTTTGTTTACCTTTGTGACTTTGTGAGGTTTTTTATTATTACATTTTGCTATCTCTTCTGCCTCTTATTTAGAACACGTGGAGAACACTTGAACAGAATACGAACGAGACACATAAATAAAGATTTTGCAATGCAATAAACCTAAAAGTGCGAAACTTTATTATTTACTACTAACACGATTATTGTAGACAATTATTAGCATAGATGTTTGTTTCCAAATAGTCGATAGCTAGAGTTATAGTTCAGTAAATATTTCAAGAAGCAATACTAAGTTTGCAAATACCAACTCCAGAATGATATTGTTATTTTCAGAAGAACGATTGGAAACATTTGATGTTCATGAAACTGGCAACAGGTGAGTTGTGTGTGAGTTGTTTGAGGTAATATTATGAAATTTTTAATTTAGTTATTGTGTAGTAAATGTAGTTTTTTGCATATTCATCTCTAATATTTTAAAAAACATAATTTAAGTTGCTTTATGATTATATGTTTTGTCATGTAATGTTATTTAAAATATTCTTTTGTAAATAATCCTCTAAATTAGTTAACTTGTTAATTCAGAATTCAAGTTTTTGGATGACAAAAGCTGCTTTTCTTCTTCCTTGACAAGTCATCGTTGAATCGTCGTATTCTCCGGTATTTATACCATAACTTCATTTCTTCCGTGCCATAAAGGAATTTGATGTTTGATGCGAATTACTTGTCACTTGTAAAATACCTGAAACAGATACACCACACTCACCACAGTAATTTGTCAGGTATGTATGTCGAGGAAATGTTTATAATAGTTTGTAAGTCATAAGTTTTGAACTGAGTTTGATGAGTATTACAAGTTGCAATATAGATAACCAAAAATTAAGCTGCAGCTAAAAATGGAAAAAGACCATAACCAAAGCATAAAATTGTAGCTGTTTAGTAGGTTTTTTATGACTTATACAAATTGCAAGTAGTTGATTGTGTAATTGTAAGTGTATCCAAATTCAATAGTTTATTAATGACAGTTGATTCATGTTACTCGAATGGTTAATTTAGACAATAACGTTTTTTGAGAACATACAATGCATTAATGTGAGGGTAATAAAATATTTTATCATGTCCTTTTAAGATTTTGATGCTACCGAATACACGACATGTTAGCATAACAGCATAAGATACACAGGAAACTTAAATAAGCGCAGTTGTCCAATCAAATGCAACTACACAGTTTTTGTTGTTAGACCTGAACTGATGGTTGATGTTGAAATTGTTGATAACTTTTGTTGTCATTTCTCAATTTGTAAATTTCCTGTTATTACTTCATCAGTATAAGGAGAAGCACCACAGAAGATATACTTTGCTGCTGACAATTGACATTACTCATGCCATGTCCTTCTAATAACCTTAGCAAAACCACCGCTTACCGGTTGACCCACTCGCTTTTATTCATTTGTCTCATTTCTATGGAAATGTTTCAAATATGTCAATCATTTACTACCATACAATGGTGCGTAGGTATATATAGACTATTGAATTTGTAAAAATTAAGAATCACATTCTACAAAGTTCCTTTCCTACCAAATTTTAAAATTGAAATACAAAGTTTTTAATAACTGAGGTCACGAGTAAAATTCTTTATCAGACACTGTCTATTTCATTAAAGTCATATTATAGTTAATTATAACATAAAGACTTAAAACGACTTATAATTCATTTATTGCACAGTTGCATTTTATCAATGTGATATTGAAGGCATTTATATATTGTATGTATGTGTATCTTAAATATACAATTTAATGAGAAGCACTTTGTTTGTTTTAGATATCTTCAAACTCAGACCTTCCTATCTGTACAAGTAAAGTAGATAAGAGCATTATAAATTAACATAAGAAAGATTTGGATTAAATGTAGTCTACATTTACATTGAATGGCTTGTAACACTAAAAATCTCTTCAGAACAATCATAGCAGCTTGACAAGGTAAATTAACTCAGATAGATAAAGACGAAGAAGATACTACTACTACCACGAATAGCAAATAACCTTTTGTGTTCTATAAACAGTAGTCATACTATTTGTCAGAAAATATTTATTCATTGTGCAAACAAAGTAAAATTTTGTTGCTATGTTTGAATAACCAATAGACTATGTATGTGTTTGTACACTCATGTCGTATTAGTAGACTTGGAGTTTGTTATAATCAAATATTATCTCACTTAAGGTTCAAGATTAAATTCAGATTTCATTCAGTATTTGATTTGAATACTCTGAAAGCAAATTGAGTGCGTTATGTTAGTTATGAACCCTCAATGATTTGATCATTTTCAGGATATGAACTTTATGTTGTTTTACGACTTTATACAACTATTGATAATAGTAGTTGGTGGGAGGATTTGACTAGTATGACCTAGGTATGTGAAAATACCAGTAATTCTTTGCTTATAATTGTATGTAGGTATCCCTGTAATAGTAAAAGAGAGGATAAATGAGTTTTGTCCTTCTCCGGTGTTAGAAGAAGATGAGAAGGAAATACTGAAAGTCTTATCAGTCTAAGGAGTTGACTTGACACTGGTCAGCATTAGGTCATCAGATAAATTGTTCTCTTGTTGATTGCAATTCCAGTCTTCAAGGAATGTTGTACCAGTACAAAACTTTTTCATGGCAATAAGTGAGTGGTATACATTGTGAAGTTGGAATACTAGAATGATTATTCTTATCACCGTGTATTAATAAACCGATTACGATACCATGTTCACTAATAAAACTTGAGTAAAATGTAATAGTATGGTTTAGTTTTGTCGTGTGTCTTATAATTTTCTGTTGTAGTTGTACTCGACGTCAAAACCAGATTCAGTTTCTGGAGAAGCTCATTTTTGTTTTCAGACTTGAGTTGAAATGTTATTTTCATGGCGCCTTGTGGCCCAGCCTTTACTTTCCAAAAAAAAATATTCAATTAGTGAATGGTGTTTTCATTCTTTAAGGATTAAAAATAATATTGATATCTAATACTTTCCCAATACTTTGAGACGTTATTCATGTGAAAGATAGTTGTTGTTAGTTGTAATAAAATAGATATTTTATATACCAGTGAAATCGGGATTTTAATGATTATTTATAAAGTAACATCTCGACTATTATGCGTTTATATTTATATATTTCGATAACTGTATCATAAAAGCGACGATATTAACAATTGGTATACATATAATATAACCGAAGAGTGCTCAGAACTGCAGTGACTTTAAATCAATGGTCATTGGTCATGGAAAGTCGCAAAAATAAACACGATTCAAGGTGAGACAAATAATTTGCGTTTATTTGCGATTAAGACCCTTGTCTTAACGTTGGTGAATACGGACGGCATACACGCATAACGCATCTGTTTGAGCATTAAGTTTTTGATGTCTAAGTGTCAGTGATATTGGATAAGGCGTTTGTGTGTTTACGCTTCGGAAAAGTAGCAGCGAGTTTCGTTTGATGTACTTTCAGTGAGGTGATTATTATTAAGGTTATTATATAAAGTGAATGTGTCTGAAGATATCCAACATACATTTAAATATATTAACTTAAAGTTTATGACGTATTTAGTTATGTATGGTCCATCAAATAATGTTGTAGAAGCTAATAACATGATCATCATTATTAATGTATGTGGATGTTTTATTGACTTGAATTGTAGGTCATAGCAGCAATTTGGATGCGCCTTGTCTATACATCTTTAAAGACATTTGAACTTTCTTCATGAGAGCATCAATCCTCTTGTAAGAGTAGACTGTAGAAACAAGAACAAATTGTGGACGCTTGAAGCGCATTTTGTGCCATAAGTATACTCTCTGTGAGGATTTCCTCATGGTGGTCTTCAATTCTTCTGCAATGGGGGTAAACAATCTTCACTCAGAGTTTCGAAGATTTACTTTAAATAGTGTTCAGTTGAGACGACTTTATTCAGAGACGCTTAAAGCACTGGATGATATTTCAAATAATGGTGTTATTCCAAAAGGTAACATTTTAACAACATTATAAATATATTTTCACTCATAATAAAATTTTGTTTTGAGTATTATTTGAATTATTGTTTAGAATCTGTAAAAAACTTGGAATGGAAAGTAAAGGAAGTTCACAGACAGCGCAGTTATATTGGACGCCCCCCTTGCGTAATTGTTTTGGGACAGAATTGTCGAGTTAAAGCCATTTTGGTTAACGAACTTTTTGGCAAGACTCACCTCCCCGTTCTTGGCTCTGCAGAATCTTTGTCTTGGAGAATGGTTAGATTCAAGTATGCCAGAAAAAGTCAGGTATTTATTGAAATTCTTTTTCTTCGTTTTGACATTCAATAATTAAAACTATTGGTTAAGTACCACTTATTAATACTTTTTCAACTATCAGAATGTTGATACGCAAATTGTTGCAAAAAATCTTTCATGTGCTGTTTCAACGCCTTCATTGCAGTATTCTAATCACTTATTTTGAAATAGGTTTTATTAACTCTTGGAACAAGTTATGAACTAGTAGAAAATCTTCACGATGGACACTGGAAATCTGTGAGTACCGCCATTCGTAGTGTTGACTTAGCTGTTCCAGAAGGAGAAGTTGAGGTAATTAATAAATGTGTAGAATAGAATGAACGATTTTTTATTTTTAGACAAACGAAGATTGTACTACTTGTGTTGTACAGGGATCTGTTGATGATTGCGCTGTGGTTGAAATGTATTTGGATCACTCACTGCTTTGTGACAATGTAACAGTAGTTGTTCCACCGACAGGAAATCGTGACAACTTTGCTCATATTGTTCGTTCATTGTTTGAAACAACAACTCCTATTGTGATATATGGCATTGCTGAAGACACTCTCACCAACGATGTAAGTTTAAAAGAATTGGCGAACGTAAACGTTTGTTGTTCTATTTTGCTTTAATTCTAAAATTATCACATTCTCTATTAATATTTCTTTTGTTATAGGACGTTCACCATTTGCAAATGCTTCGCTCCCTTTTGCCAATTCTACCGATATTTTTTGTCCATATGCCTTCACCCGACGAAAGCTTAGGTTTGACGGAAGTAGATAGAAACGAAGTGATGAATCACGGTGCTCTAAATTTTACATCTGAGAATGAGAATGGGAAAAGAAAGCATAGTCTAAAAGAAGAAACACGAGTAAAAACAGCCATTATTAGTCAACTTATCTCCTTAGGTGAGGTGATATAATTAATTAAGCTGATTATTACTGTTCGCATTACCTGCAAACCCTCATTATATTTTTCTGTTGAAATCATAGGATTATTGTGCGAAGCAGAATCCCCAGCTTCAAAAAGCAAAATGATGAGTGCAATGCTCAGTGGAGGTGCTATGTCTGACGATGTTTCATGGCTTAATCCCGAAAAAGTGGGGAAATCATCTCATGTTACCAGTGAATACATAAGCTGTTTGGATCAACTTCCTAAAATTGATGCGTTTGTTAGAAACTATCTACAGTCTCAGCTTATTGGATCTGCAAACCAATTGCACCGTGTAAGATTTTATTTATTTTTGATTTATTGTGCGAAAAGAATATAACAAATCATTAATGAAAGATTTCTACATCCCTAGGTTCACAGTAGTTGCCTTCAGATGTTCATTTTATCAGCTTTTGAAATGGCTCGAGAAATGCAAATCACGCCAAAAAGATTGGAGTATTCTCGAATGAAAGAAACAGAGTTGTTAGAAAGTTTAATGCAAATCGCTGAAAAGAAGCAAGTGGAAATGTGTACGCTTATTACTGAAACAATTGCAGAGCGACGGGATGATATTCTTCAAAAAGCCGAAGTTCACCAATTTAAGGGTGCGCTAATTTAAAGATGATTTTCAGTAGATATATCTTCATCAGCCATTTATTTGATCCTTTAAATCCTTAGATCCTTACGTAAAAAATTGGGAAGGACCTTTATCTGGAAAATTGGTGTCTCAATGCATGGAGGAAATTCGGGAGTTGGTGGTATTGGATCTGAATAATATAATTGCTCAAAAACTAATTAATTCAGTGTACTGCTTGCATGACACATTTCTTGGAACTTTGGAACGATGTATTTGCAGTTTGGAGAAAAATTTAAGAGATGTTGAAGATGGGGGCTCATTAGCCAGTGTTGCCTTAAAACAAGTGAGTTTTCAAATTCATATCGAATGCGTGATTACCCAGTTTTATGAATAAGTCAGTTTGATACTTCAAGGCTGTGATTTATAGACACTGTAAGATTTCTATGCAAGAATCCCCTCCCCCAATCTAGCGATTGGGGGAGGGGATCACATCATCGCAATATAAACAATGGATTTTCAATATAAATAATTCTAGGAAACTGCAGTGTAAAAGAGTCCCCTACCCCAATCTAGCGATTGGGGGGGGGGAATTCTCACGACATGCGTGGGGTAAGAGTGGAATACCCTTTAGTTTTATTGTTGCTGATTTATTGTTTTATTGTTGTTTTATTTTTATTCTATGAATTGACAGATTCTGACTGCAGCTTATCAAGTTGAAGTGCCAAATCATCATTCTTCCTCGTTGCTCAGAGGATTGTATGACAAAATGAAACAGTTGATGCATTCACTTCCATGGTCATCTGTACCTTCTGTCGACGGAGCTTGGCGTCGATTAGTAGCTGCTGACATGTTAGACTCCCTTTGTCAATGGAGACTTGCTCGTGCAGTGTGCTTTCAACTTCGAGAAAGACTAAAGACTTCTCATGAATCATTCTTATCTGCTTTAAAACATCTAGAAGCTCATCACAACGAAAGACTGGAAAAAACTGGTGAACAGGGATTTCGACTTCGAAAAGTGCATGCACCAAGACTTGCTCGCTTAGCTTTGGAAACTAGTTCTATCACAGACTATCTTCTATTTGGTAACTTTGACATCATTTTAATATTTTAAATTCTTACTATTACATATACATGAGATATTTAATCATTTTATTTTAAGGTATGCCGCAATGTGGAAAGGAAATCGGCCGCGGTCAGTATGGAGTGGTGTATTCGTGTGAGACATGGGCCGGATTTGCTCCTTGTGCAGTTAAATCAGTGGTTCCAATGGATGATAAACATTGGAATGATCTTGCTATGGAATTTTATTACATGAGGTATGAACGAATTAAACATCCTAATACCTACACCGGAAATGAAATTAGTTTGACGGTTGAAAATTAATGTATTTGTGTTTAAAGGAGTATTCCTGAACACGATCGAATTGTTAGAGTACGTGGATCTGTGATAGACCACTCTTACGCCGGTGGGACAATTCCAGCAGTGTTAATTGTGATGGATCGTTTGTGTCGTGACCTTTATTGCGCATTAAAATTAGGTCTAGCATGGTTGGATCGACTTCAGGTACATTCATCCAAATTATTACAGCTATTCTGTTTTGCCCCTCTATTCTTTAGTGACATTATGATTTCGCACATACTATTTTATAAGCACGATAATAATAAAATAAAATTGAATTAATAAATCAGGTGGCTCTGGATGTTGTTGCTGGAATACGATATCTACATTCTCAAGGACTAGTTCATAGGGATATAAAGTTGAAGAACATACTGGTATGTTAAACTAAAACTCAATTTGTACACTTTTTCGTCTTCAGAAGATGTACAGCGTGAGACATTTAAAAATGGTTTTTTAGTCTGAATTTCTTTTAAACTTGTGTTTGCTCATTTGTAGCTTGACAACCAAAACAGAGCAAAATTGACTGACCTTGGTTTCTGTAAACCTGAAGCTATGATGTCCGGTAGCATAGTTGGGACACCAATACACATGGCTCCCGAACTATTTTCTGGTCAATATGACAACAGTGTAGACGTTTATGCATTTGGAATTTTGTTTTGGTATTTGTGTGCTGGAAAAGTAAAACTACCTCAATCGTTCGAACAGTGTCAGAATAAAGAACATCTATGGACAAGTGTTAAGAAAGGTATGTAAGAAAAATATACTTCATTATTGAAACCTCGCACGCCTACTGCCCATTAACCTTGTGAAAACACCATTACATCTTCAAAATATATTCTATGAAACATTAATTGTTATTTTATGTCCAAAATTCAGGGGCCAGACCTGAACGTCTTCCATATTTTGACGAAAAGTGTTGGCGTCTTATGGAATCATGTTGGTCCGGTGATATAAATCAAAGGCCACTACTTGGTTTAGTTGAACCAGCTTTGCAGTCTATTAAAGCAAGGTTTGAAAAGCTTCATTCAATGACTCAGGAATGTTCCCTTTCTGAATGCTCTACGGAAGGTAACGCTCAGCATTGAATTTAATCTGTCTTGAAGATCAACCATATAATATGTACTAATTTCTATAATAGATATTTCAAATCGAAACATTTTTTGTAGATCCTCTAGTCATGGAGGTTACCTCAGATCTGGTAGATGCAAGTCCTTATATAAATATTGAGTATGCAGTTAAATAATTGCGCAAAGCGACATGCATTACTCGTTTATTACTACAGTGAATATTTTTTATTTGAAAACTTGGTCTCGTCAAAAGTAATGTAGTTGTTGTTTAGCAACATGGATCTATGAAGATTTTAACCATGTTTGGTTGTTGTGCAATGTAAATATAAAATAATGTGCAAATTATACATTCACATTAGTTATTCTATGACACAAAGTAAAGATAAATTGATGTTTTCATGACTGGATTAATCTGTTCATTGACAAAGTCCAGAATTCCGATATAATGTACTATTGCTAATAACAGAGCTCCTGTGATACTCTTTCCACTGAAAACTTGTTCAAATAGAAAAACGACATACATTCTTTTTTGTACAATGCTTAAATGATAAATAACTCACTGCATTTATAAAAATTATATATTACAAGAAACATATAAAATTAAACAGTGAATGTTAAGCATTTTTAAGCTAGATGCTGGTAAACAAAAGCGATTATTTGTCAATCCAGAATTTCTACTAAATGATAACTAATAATATTTAAAAGTATTGATTAAAGTTTAAATATCAAAGTTTTTAATATGTGACAAATTCGGTAATATTACATGTACCCTTATTCTGTATTACTCGGAGTTTCATAAATAGTTTTGGTACAAGTGTGCCCAGTTGTATTTATTTCTATGTGAGATATTAAAAAATGTAGCTGCGTAGATATTAAACGTTACTTACTATCGATAAGTTAAGTTCCATTTTAAAAGGAAAAATGCTTAATACTGACTGAAAATTATTCAGCTTCCAAACATATTATAGCAGTACGTTAAAATAAATCATTCTTTTACACAATATTACTCTTTGAAAGAATTTATTTGACTTCAATAATTATTGCATTCATGATGTTATTCACATTGTTAACGTCGTGAAACTATAAGTCACAATATCCCATTTCCTAATTATAACATTTGACTTGGCCAAAATTCCTACATGACATTATCTTGCATCAAATTAAACCTAGGAATTGATAATTTTGTGGGGACTGATTTATTTTCATACTACAATTCCGTTTATGATGTCAACTATATTCGAAAAAAAACACTCTAGTTATCCCGTCCTTTACCCAACCTACTACATTTGTAGTTTTTCAACTTTGTATTAAAATTAATCCATGTTCCCTTCAACTAG
>JAQFYB010003546.1:0-19011 GCA_034694085.1 Pogonognathellus longicornis | reverse complement strand
CTTAATACAACTATTATCTTCGCACCCTGCATTTGATTCCTTACAGAGCATAGCATGTTGATACTATAAAATCAAGAAATGGCATTCGTCATTTACGCCATTATTAGGAGACGCTGACTACCATTGTCATTGTCGGGAATGGTTTTTATGGCATTGTCTATAGAGAGCAAATGGGACAACGGTACAATACAATAGAAGTGAAATCTGTCATATCGTATAATACAGACAAGCATCAAACTAAATTGTCAAACTTTTTCAAAATTGCTTGAACGAAGAACATTGCCGACAAGACAGAAAACTCTTTTGGCATAAGATGCGTCCATTCAACTTGCATGGGTTGTTATTGGAGTAATAAAAAGACTCAAGCATTAGCTTTAATGGTTCATTAGGAGGAAACCGCAGTGCTGTCGTTCTATATATAATAGTTCATTAAGAATTTGTGTGCTGAGTAAAATAGTAGTTTTGATAATACCAAAGTGTAAGTAAACCAGCATTTAACTACAATCATTCTGTGGTCACACAGTGTGCTCAAAGCACACACATCTCTCTTGCGGAACACACAACACAGGCATTCAACTCTTCAGAGTGTGTTCTCATCAAATACTACACACCCACGTTTATTTTACTTGTTTCCAAAGCACACATTAATAATGCACTGCCAGCTAGACACTGTGTAGACCAAAAAAACCTACTTTAAACTATCTGACTCTATAGATATTACATACACACATATTACTAAAGGAATAATACATAAATAGGTTGCAGTATATTCCATAGAATACGTATAGACCCACTACTTGCATAATAAAGGGATATGTAAGTATACACATAGATTCCTATATGTGTAATTATGTAGATAATGAAAGTCAACATTAAATGCACCACTAAACCAGGAAGAAGTTTAGGTCAGTAGGAAGACAAGGAGCGAGTAAAGGAAGACAAACAAACCGCATTGAAGTATTCTGCATTCTCCTTAAGTTATTTTCCTCTAGAGTTTTGTGATGTGCATGTTTTATGCGTAGTCCTCCTACTCTATACTCCCAGTCCGCTTTTTAAGAACGGGCAATCTCACGAGGATAATTTCCCACTCTTAACTGGCAGTGTACTACTTTATCGGGACGTTGCAGTTAAACCTAAAATATAGGTAGGTACACATAGGAGTTCCGGGTAGCTAGCGCTGGTTGATTTTTGTGGTTTCTCTTGTGCTTGTTTGTGTGTGCGTATATGTGTGTATTGGTGTAGACAATGTAAGTATATATGTGTTTCCCCGAAGCTATTCAAAGGTATGGTTTATCTCCACTGCGGGCATAGTTGATTTTACACTGGAATTTTAGGAGCATTAAAGAATCCACTTTACACATTTTGTGGACCAGTAGCTTCAACACTAACATTAAGTAGCAGCAGCATATAGGTATATGTGCATGCTTAGAATAAACAGTGACTCAGGTCTCATATTATCACCTACAGATAGAAAAAATAGTAAGGAAGAGAGAAAACAAAAAATGCCACGGCAAACTCCTTTCCTCAGCAAGTCGTAAATACTAAGAAAAAGAATGGAATTTTGTGGAAATGCTTTGCTTTCAACTTTTTATATCCCGGACCAAAGGAAACTAAAAAAATTAACACTGTTAGCGAACACAATACGAGTAGAGTATGGAACAACCATGAAAAGCAGATACATGATCATCTGTCTTATTGTTATTGGTAAAAGGTCCTTGTCTTAAGGTTATCATTGTAAAATATTTACTATTATTATATGGCTTTGCCTAACCTTACTGATGCAGGTAATGGCTAAAATATATAGTGAGACACACATTAAATATTTTGCTCTACGAATTCGAATGTATGTGTTGGTATAGTATAGGTAGGTATACGTTTACACAGGAAATTCTGTAGCAAAAGAAGGTTAACCGTAAAATTCGTTGAACGCACGTAATACGAAGGAAAGGATTCCTCTTGAGGGCCTAAGGGAAGGGAACGTGCTTTGTTTTTCTAAGATACAAATGAATACAGTCTAGAGTGTGTAGTGGTGGTCTGGTGCCATGTCTTGTACATGAAGCATATTACAGACAGACAGAGACAGGGAGCGACCGACTTGGGTGAGTCAAGTCAGATCGAAGTACCGAATTGCTTTTTATCATTCAAATGGGATGAAGAAACGACAAAGAAGATGTTCAAACGGATCTTTCAAGTTAAAATTGAAAAGTGAGAAAATGGAAATGGAAGACAATGGGAAAAACTTTCTCTTTGTCTTGTCTTTGGTACTTTGGTACTCTTTGGTAGGAGTCTTGTGTAGTGTATTGTGTATTGTCAGAGTAAAGATTGAAGATTGGAAAGATAGATAACAGATCGTACAGGGAATGCGAATAGGATTCTGTTCATGCTGCTGTGTTGCTTTTTCCTTAGGTTTTGGGTACTAGTATTTTCTCTTCGTTTCTTTGATTGAGAGGTCCATCCGAGTTTGCGACGATTGGTTGTTTTCTTGTTAATGATGGTTTTCTTTGTCATCTCAGACTTGACAAAACGGGAAGAATGGAACAAACAAGTCATCTTCAAATTACTCTACAGTGTGTAGGTACTGCCTACTTTACACTGTATACTTTTGTAGCACATACTACTAATAGACTTGCTTTTGCTTTTGTGAGGGTAGTACATAAAATAGAAAGCAAATGTGTTCGCATTGTTGAGTACATAATAGTTTGCGAGTAGGTAGTGATCTTGAACAAGACTGGTAAGATCCGAACGGACTGAACAGTGCGGAAGTTGTCTGATCCTAATCTAGTGAACCATGATGGATGACACAAGAGTATAAAGTCCAAGGTGCATGTAATGTAGCGTAGCCGAGTCAGAGCGTCAGAGCAAAAAGAAATAAGGAAATATTTCTGTTAGATTTTTTCCTGATCAGCGGATAAGATATAGTTTTTGTATTTATAGCACACCTCCGTCCAAGACTTAGTGCAGTCTCTTAGGACTAGATTATAGTATCCGGTTCGGGTATCTGTCCACATCGGTCTTGTGCACGAGATTGATTTGCCCGCAACATTCTTTTCTACACTCTTACTTACTTTGTTCAAAATAAATCACATACCTACTACGTACAGGAAGAAATGAAAATGTTGTAAAAAAATCCAGCCATACCTGCTATGCTATTGTATACTAATGTGTGTTTGACCGGCTAAGATTTTGCTTCTGAAATTCGTATTACCTTTGTGTTAAATCTTGAGTTCGTGGGGACACCATGAAGTATGAAGTAGTTATATAATAGAATGTATTTATGTAATGTATAGGTACAAGCAAACGAGATCGGTTGAGATATATTATTATGGGATAATATGGTTGTATTGTATCGTTCTGGAGATTCTGGAGAAGACTGGTGGAGAAGTGTGTGCTACATATTTGTGTAGTCAAGTAAAAACTTATTTCCTTTTCTCATCACTCTATAAAAGCTAATCCTTGCAATAGTGGGCATGACATGAGGACGATGGGAAGCCAATTCAAGCTTCAGCACGCCAAGTCAGCCCAATCTAATGCAAGATGTAAGTAGAAAAGAATATCTCTCTCTTTATGGTCTTTGAGCTGTCTCCGCCATATCTTTGCTGGACACGAGAAATACAAGATCTTAACCCGTTTTCTCCATTCTTTCTAAGTAGCTCGCCAAATTACGACATTGAAAAATGACACGATAGCACTTAAGAGCAGGCGTCAAGCAATAAAAACTCTGAAAAACTAACTCTTCAAGCACAAAGTACACTAACTAACACATGTGTCTGTAATATCCAAGGTATTAAATAAGGTGAAATGCTCGAGAAAGTTGTAGGTGTTTCGTTGTTTGTGGTCCTCCTGAGTCCTGAGTCTGAGGAGTTTGACAATGAGTACACACAAATATTTTTCAGCGTTCACGAACCAACGTCATTCAGGAAACCACAGAAAAAATGTTTTACCCGGGAGGTACAGAATGACAATAATAAATATATCTCAAGTTGTCGCAGACGACGACAATTGTTGTTGTATTTTGAGTTGACCTTTCCCTCCTATATCTGTATATACTTAATACAAACACAAACTTTTTGTGTTCCCATATATGTGATTTCATTTCTCTTCATTTCATTCCGTTCAATTTCACCGAATTCTCAGTCCCATCCTCCCATCCCTCTCCCAAAGCGGTTTTATATTTATAAGCGCTCTAAAATCCTAAAAATACAACCCACTTATACTTATAGCTGACAACAATAACATTCTGCTACTAGTTAAACGGTAATAGAAAGCAGGGCAAGTGCCGTTTCTTACGGCACTTGCTTTAGCTTCTAATAGAATACTATGCTTTCTTATAAATACCGTGGTTCAAACAGGGCAAATAATATTTTCTCAGTATCGAGTATCGACCAATAGCTAATAGCCATGTTCTGTATAATCTCATTTGTTCAAAACAATTGTATGTATTAGCATTGCTCTCATTCCTCATTCAAAACACAGAAATGTTTTCGTAGGAAATGGAATTGAAGAAAAAAAAGTATGGTACTTGCTCTACTGCTACTACCTAGAGCAATTACAAAGTGAGGTCAATACATATATATTGTAGAGAAACGGGAAACTGTTTTAGTTCTGCTTCAATCTAATCTTAGTTATTTATTTAGGACCCACGAGAATCTCGTCGCAAAAGGTTTCTATCTATCCACCATCCGCATCCCAAGTTCAGTCCAAGTCCTTCAAAAGAGTCGCACACACACAAGTACAACAATTTTTCGTCTTAACTATACTAAACCTAACTAACTAGTAGTGGAACTTCTATGTACAGACATAGCACGTAACTAACTACCCAGAGACACAAATCCCGAACGTAGTTGACTCACCTATACCCACCTTATAAACAACAAGCAATTTACTTTTCTTACGACCTGCACTACACTCCACTAGTTTTTATGTAATAATACAATCTCACATTCCAGGAAATACTAACAACTATTATCCAGGAAGCTTTAGAGGTATATTTTATATCCGTTCCACTACAAGATCCTATACTTACCTACACATAAAAATATATACACTTTATAAGTATCTGCGTATTACTTACATGTATAAAATAATACACGTCTTAGTGTAGTACTACACAAAAGTACTGGTAGGTATGTGTATAATATTGTAGTTGAAGTATAATGGGGGTAAAATTCTAACATTTCCTCAGACATTTCCCTTTCGTTCTTTGCAGTTGAAAAATAAAGCCAAATTTTTAGTGCTTGTGTCATAAAGTTCACATGATATAATACGCAATATTATTTTGAGCCCGAGACAAATGCCATAGTAGAAAGAAATAGCAGTTGCTATTTACTATCTTCCCGTTTTTACTTAAGTTTATTATTTTTATGTTCTTTACCTTCGGCACTTGCAGAACAGGGTTTATTCTGAAGAAGCTACCTTTTTCTATTCTATTATATTCTAGTTTCATGTATATGTACTTTAGGAACTTGGGAGAATAACTAAACTGTCTGTCTTTCTGTCTGACTGTGTCATGTCAAGTAAATGAAATGAGAGAAAAAGAATGGAGAGATATAGATCTAAAAAGCAGTTACCTCAACTAAAGTAGTTCCTAGTTAGTTAGTAATGCTCTTTTCTCTTCCATCCCAAATCTCATTTCATCCTTTTTGGTTCGTTGACCCAAACAATATATTATGCATACTCCACATGTACATAATATACACATAGTATGTACATCCTAGGTAATTTATATAGTAGGAGATTACATTATGTTTTATTTTATATATATTTTATATATATACACCTAGCTACACTATTTTTCTCCTTTCTTTTTGCACATCAAGTAAATCAAGGCTTACAAACAGCACATTGCTCAGTGTTAAGAAATATGTACAACGTGTGTGTGTAGGTATGTGTGTTCAACCACGCAGAAGTCTCAAATTATCCTTTGATGTCTCTACATGAGATTTGCAAGCACACGTTACATTAGATAATGTAATGCTTTACATTAAACTCTAAATTACATAATGTACTCAACATACTTGTGTTCTAAATCTTTCTCTTACGAGCCCATCAGACGAAAATCTCCTGGAAACAGAACAAATGACCACTTACTCGGGATTCAAATACTTAAAACGACATACTTCGTCCAGACTCATTTACTAAATAAATATGTTTGTTTTTCTAAATCAGCTTTGAATCCGTTTTATGATGAATGGCATATCGCGCATGTAGTTCACGAAGTCGTTATCAGCTTTGTTGGGGGTTTGGCTTTTTACATGCAAAATGTCAACCGCCAAAAGAGCTTATAGCAACTTTGTGAACTACAAAGGACATATTTTATTACAGTCAAGAATCTACTAAAATAGTTAATATTGAATTGTGGAATAATTTGTTGTTTGTATGAACAATGAATTAGTTGAGCATGGGAAGTGGAAAAAGAATTAATGAGGCAAAATGTTTATATTGTACATTTTTCGTGGACAAGCCACGTCTTCATTCATTTATTTCAAAATTCACTCACACATCTTTTGTTCATGAAATAAAGGTTTCGTGTAAAACTAATGTTAGACCAGTAGTTACTTATTGTAGTAATATCAAGAACGAACTAAATTTCTAAGAGTATTACAATACAAAATTTCAGATACACACATCTACTATGTAGTTTGTAGATTACTCGGAATAGAGAAATGGTGGATGGTTATATATGTATGTATGTTGTATGTATATTGCTTTTAATTTCGTTAGTGTTATGCAAACATGGCAGTCAACGAATCATATTATTATTTGTCAGCTTTGTTTTGTCCGTGTTCTCGCTTTCCCCTGATTGCTGGTTGTGATGTCAGACGAGGAAATGGTTAGTATAGGTAATTGCTATTGAGATGAGATAGGCTATAAGCGAAAATACAAAGTGAAAGTTATTGTCTTCAGCAAAAACACTAAAACACTAAACTAAACAGTCTACTAATACAATACGACTAAAATGCCACAATACTAAAACATACGGCAATTAGCTCACTCCCGTCACATTTTGCTTTGGAGTTTCGTTAGTTAGTTCTTTAGTGTAGAATATAATATTAGTATGTATGTATGTATAGGTGGTTGCAAAGTCAATATACAACTTACACTCAAACACACAATTAGTACCTAGTATACGGTAGTAGTGTATGTGTACAGTTTGTGCATTATTAGTAACTTTATGTAATTTATAAGTCCAATAATATCGTACAGTATAGTTTCGTCCGTGTATATACTGCTTTATGTATTTAAGATAATGAAATTGAGTTTGAAAACAAGTTTGTTTATACAATAAGAGAGTTCTGCTACTATATTCGTACACTGTGAGCTGTCCTGTTTGTGACAGACATTTATGTTCGACTAATTGCTTTCAATATTTATGGAGATTGCTTCAAGAATTTGATTCACATAGTAGTGATGATGAGCCTTCATCTTCCCTGTCCTTTACACGCTTCACATTATTATTCGTCTAATTAATTATACAATAAAAAACTTTGGCTTTTATTATTCCTATATAAATACTTGAGATAATACAGAGATGACAGATACACGGCACACCACAAACGTAGTATTTTAGCATAATTGCATATGCACGCAATACATTATTCCTTCTATATAGAAAATAAATCCACTCAAATATTACATCTACCATACGAATGTCATTGTATAAATTAGAAATTCTAGAAAAGAGAATAGCCATGAACAAAGAACAATAAATAAAAACAAGAAGTCTGAGTATGAGTATACGTACATAAGTAATTAACAACCATGTATTCATTTACCATGTATCTCTACACTTATTCCGTCATGTCTAGAAAATACTTTTGTTATTTGTGAGTAGTGTTTATGTAGTAGTAGTATAATATTGTTTAGTTGAGGAACGCAATGTACGTATTATGTTATGTATGTATGTATTATTTACACTCTAGTATGTAGTAGTATATAATTAATTAATTTGATTGCCCCTACATCATATTCTTTGTATATATAAGTAGCAGCACGCAATTTAGTACACAATTCTGCATTTAATCCTCTATAGTGCAACAGTATTACTTAATTAACTGCTAATTACCTTCATATTCCTAGACACTATTGCAGAATACTTATGTAAATGTATGTACGCTTTATTCCATTTATCATACATTAAATAACTAAAAGTACTTTGTACAATTATCTATGAATATATATTATGTATTACATATACATTACACATTGCTTGCAGTTTACAGTACAGAATGAATAATGGAATACATGAGTGTTGCAATATGTTGCTCATTCTGGATGATTATTTTGGGTTGTCAACTGTTTTTTGAAGATTTCTTACAGATACATACATAGTATTCAACAATAATAACGTTTGGTATACAATATTTTAGAAGTAGTAATAACGTATAAGATAGATAATAATTCGTATCAGTTTAATTAACTATCCGTTATTGGTATGACATTGTGTGAGTTTAGTATAGGTAGGATTATTGGTACCTGCCTAAATAGTCGTAGTACAATTACAGTTGACTTCCTCAGTAAATTTAATTTTTATTTGTATTTTCTTTCACAATCTGTTCTGTAAATACACATACGCATAGTAATCGAGCTACTTTTAACAGCAAAATGTCATTATTATTATTCATAATATTATTATACCTATAGGTAATAAATAACATAACTTATGGCTAATTGTTTCGTATTGGAATTGATTTTGTGGTTGCTTCTTTTAAAAAGTTTCTGTATTTGTGTTGATATCAGTATCTTTCATCACAAGTTACTTTTAATAGCATTTTATCGCAATCAATAGTCTGAGCAAAGAATACATAATCAAAACAGTAATTGGTCTTTAGAACGTTTAGTGTATAGTATCTACGTTTGATTATACAGTTTAACTTTTGCGGAGTGACCAAAGCTTTAGGAGCTAGTGTTGTAATAACAAGCGAAAGTATAACAATTTACAACAGAAGGATGAGATCAATGTAACTTGCGATGAAAATCACACACAAATCTGTTTAGTATTCATATATAGTTTACTGTACTGTACCTCTAACAATTACACATACACTGCTGCTAAAATGCAAATCTTTTGTACAAACAGAGGCTTCT
This sequence comes from Pogonognathellus longicornis, assembly GCA_034694085.1. Classification (NCBI taxonomy): domain Eukaryota; kingdom Metazoa; phylum Arthropoda; class Collembola; order Entomobryomorpha; family Tomoceridae; genus Pogonognathellus; species Pogonognathellus longicornis. The sequence goes on along the minus strand of JAQFYB010003546.1, from coordinate 9,927 downwards.
GACTCAATTTACGAAAGTCACTATAGAATTTAGGAGACGGAAAATCTGTGATGCGATAACAATTATTATGGAAGGTTTTCTTAGATGTAACAATTAATTGGTTATTGATGTATTAATTATTAGTGGATAGTTGCATTTAGATATTAATACTTCGTGCTGGTATAGAAATCTTGTTAGTTGTATTTAGTATATAGTTGTGTATGTAGTTTTGCTTTTGTTACATTCATGATGTGATGGTGGAAGATGAGTCGATACGTAGGGCAAGAGAGTAATAATCCGTTGCTGCCAAAAACACGCTAGCGTAGAGGTACGAGTAGACAAACGCTGACAATTTGACATTGACATGTGAAATACTATTTCTCAAAACTTGTGCATGTAGTTTTGTGCCGGAAGTTGTATAGTTCACCTTCTTCGTAACGTACTATTGTACTCACAGATCATTTCTTTGTGTAGGTTTCCATTTCAATAGTGATTTTCCATTTTATGACTAGCCTAAGGCATATACTTATTTCTCCTTCTAAACTAATTGCCTTGAGTTACAGATACGGAAGGGGACTTTTACAGTTTTACAGTTATGCGTTTGATTAGATACATTTTTATTGTACTCCGTAGTGTGCCTGTCCATTCATCCCACTCTTTTTCCAATGTTGCGATCTCTCGTGTGTAGGTCGAAAAGATGATGTGCTTTCTTACTATCGCAGCTCCGTAGCAGCAGTCGCATCCATATTTCCAATGATCAATAAAAGCCTGACACGGCAGATTGTCTAAAACTGGAGCCACTGTAATTTGTCCTCGCTATTATTAACCCTCATGGTTCACTACTGCAATAAGGAAGGAAGTCAAACCATCACATAGCATCACCGATTCATTGAATTGGCTTTATTTAGCAAGAACTTAAACTTAGTTTTTAGGTCCTCCTTTAGTTGAGCTTACGGATCCAATGAATAGTCCGATTATAGTAAGACAGGCCAAGATCATTGGGGCTAAACAGATACATCTTGTACAAACTCCTTCACAACTCACCAGGTCCTGAGGCAAAAACACAAAATAATTTGCAATAACTTTTAATAAAACACTGGAGGTAATAATTTTATAGAATATTCTCCAAACTCCTAGTGACAGAGGAAATATTGCTCTGTCTGACAAAACACCGTGAATCTATGAGATGAAAATCTTACTTACCAGTGTAACGATACAACCGATAAAAAGGGCTTTGTTTGCTGAGCTTATATCTTCCATCAGAGTAAGTGTATACTTTTGACATTCTCCACGCTTCCTCTGAATGTTTATGACGGCAACGGTAGTTCCATCTGCTCCTTTAATCTGAAAGAATAACGTATTAAAGAGAAAGTAGCATTTAGTGTCTTAAGGCATGGGCTTTTCAGGATATTCTCTTAAAACCTTACAGTAATACACTCATGACTCATTAAATTTTTAGACTAGTAGTAGGTAGGGAGTTTGAGTATATAAAAACAGTGTATGAAAGAGCGAAAGGTAAATCAAAGACAAAATGATGATAAATGTGATTCCCTTGACACAAGTGCAAAGAGAAAATCAAACAACCGTTCAAAGGACCAATTCAAACAAATTGGAGCATTCATCATTTTTTTAAAAACTCCAGTCACTTCAAAGGGTCATAGAATTTAATGGACTTTCTTCCACGGCTGGAACGACCAAGCAAACAAGACGAGACTGTCAGATCCATAAAAGTTTAACTGTCAGAGGGAGTGTGAGCAGTAAAATGGAAGGACCATAAGGGCAGACTTTTTAGTGAGAATCATAAAAAAGTGCTCCGAAATGGAGAATGCAGTGTACAGATATGCGGTTGATTGCCAAAGACTGAGTTACGTTTCAGGTTATGAAACAGCTACAAAATTGGACACCATAGACAGTGCAATATATATACGAATACATACGTAGTTGTGTTTAAGTGCAAATGTGAAGTCGCGAAGCTTACAGTAAAATCAGAGCTGCCCAAAAACTGAACAGCAAACGTTTCTCCCTCGAGAGCATTCAAGATCTTTAGAGAGTATTTTAACTGTCCAGCTTCAAATAGGATCGCACCGAATGGGTTCTCGAAAACGGGTGAAAACACCGCAAAACAGCGCTTCTCCTGAAATAGAAAAATAGAACAGGATTATTCTCAGAATCGATTGTTTTACTTGAATTGGAGATTAAAGTTGTTCTGACATGTGATGTGAACTAAAACATTTGCTTAGAGAACTATATCTTAAAGTAAAGGTAAGACACAGACAAGAATGGTGGCTATTGCAATCTTAGGTACTGTATGTCCGGGCAATTTTCTTCCCCGGGACAAATAAAGGACTGCATGCAGTAGAGTAAATTCGATTTAAATATTAACAGAAAACAGATTGTCACGGATTCTCGACAAAAGTTTAGAGACTGTTGGATATTTATTTTACCTCAGAGTCGCATTCGCAAATGGAGGGTGTAAACTTGACTTGGAAAATACAGTCTTCATTCATATCCTTGATGGAAACAGCTTTTTGTTTTGAGTCGAATGGGCAGAACAGAGTATCTGACGTGCCTTTGAGCATTTGGTCACCGTTCATGTTATAAATCTTATAACCCGGAGAGCAAGTAGAGCCACCAGATAAGACTCCTGCTTGTTATTTAGGTACATGTCAAATCACAAGAAATATTTTTTAAACTCTTCTATACAAACAAACGCAGTTGACTAATCAAAAATGTATTATGCAGTAATTATGCAAGCTGCACCGGTGCGACTGTGCAAAACTGTGCAAAACTTGTCCTTTCACTTACAAGTTACAAAGTATACCCCAGCTCTTAAGTAGGTAGCTTTGTTTTGCACCGTAATAATTAAAGAAGAATGGCTAAACTGAGTTGCATGTGGCACGAAATGCACGGCATGGGGACATTTCATGCTAAGAGATAATCTGAGATAATCTGAGTCGGATATTGCTTACATTGAGCCCGAATGATATTAAATGAATGACCTAAGCTATCACCTACAACTGGAATGCTCCTTCCTTAATGACATTTCATTCCCACACGAAATTACATATCAGATTGTCTCTCACCACAGAAATGCCTATCTGTACTTGCTTTAAGCATATACAATACAAATATACAGATACCTACAAAGAAACTGTGGGTAGGTATTACTTTTACTTTTTAAATTGGTGGGCGAGACTGAGACTGCAACGCTACTTTAAAAATACCCGGATCGAGGTTACACAAATAAAATATGTACTTTAGCGAACAGTCAACAGCCTTAAAAACAAAAGCGGTAGACCAAGACATGCTATTTTATGCAAGTGTGGCACCCGAACAGTTTTACACCTCAACTATAACACTAAATGTCACGTTCTTACAGATCAAACAACCTTTGGATGAAGAAAACTGAATTGTCTATGGACGAACATAAAATATCCGACTTGTCCTCCTATAGTTTACCCAGTTCCGAAAGTTTACTGCCTACTATCTTTCCTCGTTACATTTTTATGAGATGTGATGAGCAGGTCGCTTCCGTGTAGGAAATCGTGAGTGAAATGAAGGCAGGATGTCGGTTGGATAGATGGATTAGAATTTATTTTTCTTGGCTGAGTATTTTGTGTAGTTATTAAGAAGAAGTACATATACTATGGAAGTTCAAAATAAAAGAATCGGTACAAGTCATTCCGTATAATAAAATACTCTCTGATAGGAAACAGATACCTACGGATACTATGGACTTTTAGTCGTATAATATACTTCTATACATTTCCTGGATTTTTTTGAAATGTTTATAGAACCAACTCGAGAGTTATGATAGGACCTTCGCAGTAAGAGTATGATGATTCTGTTAGAATCAATGATCAAAGGATTAACAAGAAAAGTACCTCTTTGTTCAGAGAAAAAAGTCTGACGAAAGGTTTGTGCACTTCTCTGATTTGTTTTGTTTTGTTAGTTCTGTTCTGTGTTTAGAAAAACGAGAGTATTTTCTCCCGACAAGTACAAATACATTCTGAGATTCAAAAGATGTTAGTTTTCCATCTCTGCTTTTGTAGTAGTAAACACTTTGGCACAATAGCATTAAATAGGTACAAAACAAAGAAATGAAATATAGACAGTAGTATAATTTTATAGCGTTACATATCAAATCCAAATAAAACAATGCTGTCTTAAGTGTTTGGTCTGCTGCGCAAGAAGCTTTCACGATTTCACTCTCAGACAGTGTTCTTAGACTGGCACAGTGGCAACTATTTATATTCCGTGACCTTTTACTACCCAACCTACATAACCATATTGTCACTGCACTGTGAGCTTTTATTACATTTTATGGAGATAATCTCAGCAGCAAACACAAATACAAAGACCATGGCGCATTTAACGAACAAAGGGATAGCATAGTTGTTATACCTGAGTTATGGACTTTAAATGATGGAAGCCTATCAAGCATTTCCAACCCTGGTAACGGAATACCCACTTGTGGGCTCATCATTGTCATCGGAGTTCTTCCAAATGAGGTGGGCACACCCGTGGATATTTGCGATCCATAGGATTGAATTGGCTGCTCAGTTATCACTTCACCTAATGGTACAGTCGAAAATGAAGTATGATCTTCCGGACGATAAATTTTAGCGTAATTCGATGGTTGCCGGTCAAACTCTAAAAATACAAAAACAATCACCGAAAGTTAATCAACTTTTTAATATCTCGTTTATTTAACCCGAATTTTACCCGGGAAAACCCTGATCATCAAATGTAATTAAAATGACTTTAAAAAATAATTTCAAAGCAGCAATCCTGGAGCATGTTTGCTGTATTTACTTTACAAGTCAATAGAAAAGCAAACAAAAATACAATTCCGATTATTGCATTTCTCCAGTCATTGCACTTTCTCCAGTTTTCTTTTTATTGACTCACCGAAGAAAGTACAATGTACAAGTACAACTATATGTAAGTTTTGAATGTTTTTAATTAATTGTCTTACCAGGAGGAGCTCTGGGGTAATACGGATCACTCATCTTTCTCAAGTCTTATATTGACAAGTTTCTCATTAAAAACTACGAAAGGCTTGATCGCCTAGTGAGCCACCTGGACTTTGTGTTTTCACAGCCAACACACATCACTCAGGATTGGATCTGGATGGCTGGGATGTTTACAAGAAATTGAAAGCATGTTTATTCCTACAATCTTGTCGTGTCTTCACCTGCACACTGGAAAACAAAACAAGAGAGAACGAAAACCAAAACCAACCAGACACAGAAGAAAAACAACTAGCCGAGTTGAATTGAAACTGGAGCTTGTTCTACACTACTAGTAGTAGTACTATCTGGGAACCATCCACGCGTGTGGTTCCAGTAGTATTTCCAGTTTTTTTCTTTCTCCTTCCTGCTAAAGAGAGATTTCTACTATACGGCTCACTTAACTACAGACTTGGATTGACTACACACTCACTCAAGTCAGGCAGAATTGATGATGATGTTTACGGAGGAGTCTCTACAGAGGTAAGTTAACTTTGCATGATAACCAGTCTCTCTCTCTCGTCCTTTCCTCTTCCTCCTGGACTGTCTTAGTAATCTAATGTCTAAAATATCTTCTCGCAATAGCAAAACAGAACCGCTTTTGGAGTTTGGCGGTGCTTGGGAGTGGTGTAAGAATAATCGACCGATGGGCCGATGGAGAATAAAGAAAGAAAACCAGAAAGCTTCTACTACTTTCAACGTTCACGTTCCAGCACCAGTCTGTCTCTGTACTATGTATCCTATGGTCCTACTACCACCAGTAGTCTACCAATAGTTTGTATGAACACAGAGAACTGGAGTCGACAGAAAAGCAGAAGCAACTCTTCCAGAGAGCAACACACAAAACACACAAAGTACTGTTGTATGTACTACCACGTATGTAGTACTACTTCTCTGGAGAAGAAATACAATCGAAAAGAGATGGATAGAGAGAGAAGAGAGAGAAGGAGAGGAAAGTGCCGAGGACGAGACGACAGACGAGGATCAAGAGAAGAGCACTGGAGAATTCTGCAGATACTACACGAGCAGAGCAGAAGACCACCAGTGAAAGTGAAGTGAGAGAGTGAACTTGCATTAACAGAGAAACACACACACACACACACAGAAGGAGCCAAGCCAAACCAGAGCAGGATCCCTATGCTCTTTCACTAGATTTCTCCAGCCTGGAAATACCCGAGAAAACTGTGTTTCATCCACGCTACACTTCTCCAACTACTACTACCACTACTAACAGCCCCAACAACACTATATATATGTATTCCACCTATGTAAGCAAACCAACCAGCCTGGATTCTGGATGTACTATGTAATACACTACTCCATGTGTCTCAGAATACGCGTACTCTATCTGTACTATTACTACTACCATACCATTCCAGTTTCCAGTGCTACTACCATTGCTAATACTACTACTACCACTTCTACTACTACCGCCACTACTTCCATGCTTTCTCTCTGTTCCTTTTCTCCAACATGTACACGGTGTGTACAAGCCAATCCAGTCTGCTCTCCAGGATCGATATGCTATCCGCAGCCAAAGCAAAACTTGTAAGGATTGCATGAGGAGAGAAATAGAGAGAGAGCGAGCAAGAGAGAAGGAACACACACTCTCCAGCAAAAGAGACTTCGTTTGGGTCGTCTGCCTCGCTTTTCGTCTCATCATACATATAAAAGCTTAGGTAGTTTTGTGTGTAGGAAAGTAACGCAAAGGTAGTCGTAGTTGGTAGTAGTAAGTATGTAGTAGGGCTGTTGTAGGTTAGGTAGGTTCTTGCAATGTTCGAATTTCCACTGCGTGATGTGCGGCTGCATTCATGATGGGGACATTGTAGAGCATCAGGAAAAGCAGCGGTGGTGGATGAACGTGTGGTACTTGTACTTGTCCTCCTATCATAATATAACATCGTGTGTTTATATACATACATACGATCTCCTATTTGTACTTCTACTTTCTGCACTTCATACACAGTAGTATGTAGTAGTGTGTTATGTTATGTCGGTGGAATGAAATGAAATATATATTTATACGGAGAGAATCCGGGATATTTTACACGTTGAAATGCAATACTTTTACATACAGAAGAAATGCCCGCTCTCACAATCAGTTGGAGTTACATTTGAAGGTTTAGTCGTAGTAGAGTTACCTACACCCATTATATATTTACTAAAAAAAGTACAACCATTACAGATAGAAAGTAACACCTTAGCGTACTGGTTTTGTTTACTTAGTTTAGATTTAGTCATTCATACGAGTGTTTCTCTTGTGTTTTCTCTATCTGATGTGTCTGTCGGCTTCTTCCTTGCTTTTCCTCCACATAAATTCACATTCATACTCCAGAATTCATAGAATTCTACTCTCTTTCACTCTCTATGTGTGTCTGTATGCTTTTCGGCTAAATGTATCTCTGCTTATAATGCATGAACTTATTATATACGTACATACTCCTTCTAGTACTAGGTAACTAAGGCAAACGGGGAAACATATTGAAAATCTGAGTTTTCGTCAAGGAGTGTGAAGTTGTAAAGTGAATTTCTACTTTCGCTTGGCTTTCCTCCTCTCCCTTTACTGCTCTTTATACTGTGTATTATTACAGGATATGAACCAGTCGACTCAACTGTAAACTTTAGTTGAATTCTCAACTTTTAGTGAAACCAATCATATCATACCATATACCTTCTGCTGTCTCTATAAAAATACATATTCCATACTACTACACTATTCTGCTAAAACACTTAGGTAGCTATGTGAGTTATAGCTTCCTTCAGCTCTCCTACATTACATCACACATACCTGTACGTTTTAAATGATACATGCTCTGCTGTCTGGAACGATGTAGGTATTTACTGTGAATACCACACCATACACACACCTTCATGCATTCTGTATTGTAGTAATGGTATTTGTCATACGTAGCAGCAGCCCGGTTATACACGGGAGTAGTGCTTATATAAGCACATGTATAGATTTTGCACTGGTTTTCTCATCCATTTTGATGGTGTAGATGGGAATAATGGATTCATGGAGGTAACTACATTGTACATACTACACACTTCAACATTCCCCATCCATATTACATACATATCTTCCTTGAAGCAATAAAGGAACTACATAAGAAAATCAGATTTAATACAAATGTGTTCTGTAAGCTGTTGTGTACGTGTGAAGAAGCGTCGTATCGTACACAGAATTACTTTGAGCAAAGTAGCTACCTCCAATACATAGTGGCTTGTGATATGTAGTCCTTGTGTAGTGTAGGAGTCGTTTTTCTTGCAGCTTTAAGCCGTGACTTAGATGAGGACTTCTTGTAGTAGTAGTACGATGAGAGTTATTCATAGTGTGTTCGTTGCAGTAATGCACCACCACTTGTCCTCCTATGTAACAGTACTTTGTGAAATGCACTTTTCATCTAGGTAGCTACATGCAGCACAGTTGTGCAATATATAACGTTGTAAGAAAGTAAGTAATAAGTAAACGTAGTGGTGTGGTGTGTCTCTCGCAAGTTCTACATACAATACAAGAGTTGTGTCGTGTATTTTGGATATAGAGCATTGTAGTGATGTAATGGTTGAGATGGGAAGCTGTGTGTTGTGTGGCAGTAACGGAGTAGTAGTAGGTAAGTGCTAAGTGCGGATAGATAGATACAAATACAACTGGTGCAACATACACACAGCTCTCTCTCCTTTCCTCACAAACCTGAGGCACAAACTACAAATCTCTGAACTGAAGTCTGATTGAACCGAACAAGAATCTGGAGTCTTTTGTGCCACGTTCTTAGCATTTCCTCTGCTTTCCTGTTTGAATGAATTCCTTTTCAGTCACCCATACTATCGCTATGCACATAAATACACAAGGCAAGGCGAGCTGTAGATAGATAACGTAGGTAAAGCTACTTTATCTCGAAACTCTTTATTTGACTGTTCGTTCACTTCAATTCAGTTCAGTTTGCAGAGAATAATGTCTTGTCTGTGAGTGGGAGAGTGAACTGAGTGAGCAGAGCGGCAATCCCATCCAAACCAATATATGTTTCTTTCTACACACACACAGCACTATCTCTGCTACACTAGTACTTATAGCTATGTACATCTTCTATCTCTCTGTACTTGGGAACAGGCTACAAGAAATATCTAATAGAATAGCTATGGATATACATACAGATATATTTAGGTTACATGTATAGATAGATGAATTCTAAATGTATAGTAAGTAATATTATTCTAGTACCTACTATACCTTTGTATGTACTATGTACCTAGTACCTAAAGGTAGATATATGCTAGTTTTGTTGGTTGGCTACTCCTATCATTACTAGTAGTACTATGCTACAGAGTGAGCATTGAGCATTAGTTGAATAGCGTAGTTAGCGTTATGTACGTAGTGCATGAGAGTGTAAGGTTATAGTTATAGTACGGTGGACTAAGTACGAGATTGAGTTTAAGGATTCCACAGTTGTAGGATTGGGGTAGTTGGTCTTGGTAGTAGAGATCCATTTGGTTTGTTCGGCTGACTGCTATCATACATAAGAGAGGAGAGAGTAAAGTGAGGAAGGTATTTCCAGGCAATAATGTCTTTTACGTTTGCATTGCATCCCATCCCAATAATAATTCTTATCGAATATCATGGTGCCCCAGCTGAACTCACAGCTAGACTTTAACACGGCCCAAAAGCACACGACGACGACGACAACGACGAGTGAGTTGAACTCGTTCAACTTTCAACATCCAGAATCGCCTTTCTTTCTCTTTCTATCTCTCTCCTGTCATTCAGTGGCACGCTCCCTTTTCTCCAATGAAAAGTATTGTGATGTTTCCCTTGTCGTCTTTGGTTCAGAATTTCCGAAGCTATGTATATATGAATATATATGGGAAGGATACATAGAGAAGAGCTGTGTGGATGAGAGACACGGAATTCACATGGGTGAGCTCAAGCTCAAGCTCAACC
>JAQFYB010003545.1:0-19015 GCA_034694085.1 Pogonognathellus longicornis | reverse complement strand
TTAAATTTAATAATTAATTATAAGGATTTGCAGACACATGATACGATCAAATTAAAACTTATTATAAATAATGCCAATGAACAATTGTTTGCAACATTAATTTTTTTTATGTCTCTGACAGTCAATACAGTCAATGATGGTGATATGGGAATACTAGAGTAACGTGTGGAATTTACATCAGAAATGACTGAAGTGAAAAGGTAGAAGAAAGTATGATGGACAAGGTTGGAGCTCTATGAAGAAATCGAAATGGAAGTTTGCGTTAAGGCTGGGTGGTATGGGGCACATCGGTCCATACCGGCTCCATATAAAATTAGTGATAAAAAATAGGCCAAAGTATTGAATCGATTGTCACCAAAATTTGATAGAAGGCAGCCATTGCGGCTCTGAGGACATCCCTGGAGCCAAAAATAATTGTTAGGAATATCTTCCAAGTTTCAGACGCAATATAATTTCAAAGTCAAGCTAAAGGGATCTAGAAAAGCGTCGGAAACTTAAAGATATTCCAAACAATTATTTTTGGCTCCAGGGAAGTCCTCAGAGCCACAATGGCTGCTTTCTATCAAATTTTGGTGACAATCGATTCAACGCTTTGGCCTATTTTTTGCCACTGAGTTTACACGGGGTCGGGATGAACCGATTTGTCCCATAGCAGCCAGCCTTAAGGAGGATGATGATAAAGAAATCCCTAACTTAACTCCAGTGAAAATTGAAGATTTAATGACAATTTTGACTGATAGGATATATCTTTTTATTTTTTCCATCTTTCCAAGTGAATAAGAACTACTATTCTACTCAAAAAAAATCAAGGTGCCCGGAGGGCACCAAAAAGATTTTTTGGTCAAAACCCCGCAAAATGAGCTTTTTTTCTATTTTTAGGTTCGGGGTTGAGAACCCCGCATTTAGATGCAAATTTGGTGCCCATGGGGGTACCCGGCACGTAGTGCCTTCAGGGGCACCAGAAATTCCAACTCCGCTACAAGGCGTAACTATGATTTTTCTCCAGCAGGGTGGGAGGGGGGCTACTATAGCTACGAAACGGTATGATTTGATTTTTCTTTATTCGTGTGATAGCTCTGGTCACCTCTAGGCTGTTCTCTCTCAGGTGTCACAAAACTCCGCAAATCACCTCAACTATAATTTTTAATAATATTCGAAATAATCATTTTTAATTTTTTTAATTTGAATTAATAATTTGTAATGAGGTAGGTACCCATTGTATTAAAAACAGAAAATTGAATACAATACTTCCATCATTTTATAGTTTTGCTATAAGTAATAGGTAGGTACTATATAGGTACATACCTTATATTATAGCTTATACCTATCTACTGTATCTACTACCTAATCCATCATTTTTTATCGTATGCAGTATGAAGTCAGGGCATGCATTTAGTGCAGCTAATAAATCCAACTTGTATCGAGTTGTAGTTATAAACAGTTCCAGATGCGTAATATGTATGAGAAATAAGTTGTAAGTATTTATTATAGTGTTGTTATAAACAGATATACAGAAAACCTTATAAGTAATTTTTAAAGACAAGGTTACCAAATCATCTTTATGACGTAGTGATGCATTTTTTGGTCTCTAACTGATAGTGATAAGGGTGTAAAAAAATTGACGTAAACCATTAAAACCTATAAGTTAAGATAAGGTATATTTGATAGATTTTGTTATAGTAGGTATCCAGTTTGGCAAGAAGAAAAACTTTACCCTTTGGTATACGTTGCGTTTTACCATCATAATCATAATACATACAAGTACGTAATAATCTCATGTTACGTCATGTTACGTAGTATACGGGTATGCAAAACACAAGTTACTATTTTATGCTAAACTAAAACGGGTTGAGAAAATAAAAACTAAGGAGATGCTAAGAAGAGTAAGCTATATACAATACGGGTCGTTTTAGGGCGTCATTACTGAATTTGGGCCTATCCCCTCCTGGAAAATGACCCCTGGTCCCGCAAATACTTTAGCTCTGTCGCCCCAAAATCTAGTCAGCGCCCATTTCTTTCTGTAAAACCATAAAGATTATTTGCTTTTAATCCAAAAACAAATCTCAATTATTTATTTATAAATGATGATGATTATATTATTCTTCCAGTTTACTAAATTCAACATTACCTTAAATTCTCGCTTATAGCCCGCTTTCGAGTATAAGCCGCCCTCGACCATAGGCCGCACAATTTCAGCAGCAGCTTTATGTCATTTACAAGCTACTCTCGAGGACAATGCATAGGCCCAATAGGCTCAATACGACCAAAACTCCTTGTATGCGCGATGTTTTAACCCTAAAATGACATCGGTACGGACACGCTGTCCAAGCCAAATTAATTTTTTCAGTTTGATATGTTGCCTTTGTATGTCAGTTTGAGGGAATGATATGTAAATATTTTTGCAGAGAGCTAGGAATTTTTGTATAGGTACGCTACGTTACCTGACACATTATAACAAAAATTCTAAATATTAAGTCAAATGATTTGACCTACAGAATTTTTCAAAGTTAACAAGTCCAAAACCTTGCCGTGTGTAAGAGACAAGACTTTAAATTAATTTAGTGTTGCTCCGTAACATTTGGGGCTATGGTCTCTACACTTTTCCCTACAATTTTACATTGCAACAGCCTAGCCTGACAGTAACCTTAGTAGTTTACGCTTTTTAATAAACCCACGGCCACTTTAGTGTTGACAGAATTGTATAAAATTTAAGTCAGAACAGTCTATTTTGGGGTTGAAATAATACAATCTTTCAGCCGCAAAGTTAAGGGGCTCCTATCCAATTGCTTGTAATCTGCCACAACAGATTGAAACTTTTACGCAGGAGATTGGCAAAAGAGATGGCATAAATAGGCAGTGGAATGTGCCTACAGGTAGGTTAGGTACCTACAATATACCACTCTCACACTCTAGGCGTGTTTTTCATCTCCATGTATTTTAGTAGGACTGAGATCTCTTCTTTTCCAAATATAAAATCAAGAAAAAACTGAATTCTGGTAACTGTGCAGGGATGAAAAAATTGAATTCTGGTAACTGTGCAGGGATGAAAAAATTGAATTCTGGTAACTGTGCAGGGATAAAAAAAATTGAATTCTGGTAAATGTGCAGGGATGAAAAAACTAAATTCTGGTAACTGTCCAGGTATGAAACAACTGAATTCTGGTAACTGTCCAGGTATGAAAAAACTGAATTCTGGTAACTGTGCAGGGACGAAAGAAATCAATTCTGGTAACTGTGCAGGGATGAAAGAACTAAATTCTGGTAACTGTGCAGGGGTATAATAAATTAACCTGGAGATAGAGTACCCTCTCCGATATTTACTTATATCAATTTTGAATTGTTTATTATATTTATTAATAATTACCTATCCATTGGAATTAAATATTTATTTTATGTCTCCAAAATTTTTAGTCATTGATTTAAAACCAGTTCCTATTAACATATTACATTTGCATGTATGCAAAATTGCAAAGTATGCATAACTCTCAAAGCTTGTATTGTAATATTTTATTGTAATGTAACCCTACTGTAGTAAGTGTATATAGTAATACATTTATGTGACAAAAGTACACACGCAATTCTGTAAATAAATTCTGTGGATTTTAAAAATCTAAGACATCATTCATATTGCTGTACAAAATGCTGGGGTTTTTTAGTATGGTAGAGAAAAATAAAAAATCATTCAAAGCTGATACAAACAATAAATAATATTCAAAGTTCTTCTGTTTGATAAACTTTGGGAATACAAGACTCCGGCATTTCCTCCAGCAAAGCATTCTTCCACTTTGTTTCGTCTGAGTCGAAAATTCGGACTTTCCCCAGAGTGTGGCTTGATAATAGAGGTTTTACAAATGCATATATGTACGAAAAAACCCACGGAGCTAAAAAGGAAATAAATAGAATCAAACTATGCACTCAAGAACAAAACCAAATGCAGTTAAATATACCAATAATTAGACAGTCAAAACACTACTGTGTGCACTAACAAAGCATTGTGGCATGAATATTGTTTCTCTTATAATTCCAGCCAGTTTTAAATTAAAATGTGTAAATCAGATAATATAACTCGTTTTATGGCAACATGCATCATTATTTCAAATAGCTAGTGCATAACAGGAGTGATATTGTTAAATTATTAATTTATAAGATATTCAATGGTATTTCCCAATGCTCCATTACGTTTACAAGGATTACATGGATTGAAGGGAATGTTGCCGACTTATATCTCACGGCAATTCCGATGTCTGATATATACATTAAACAAATCTACAGCAGAATACACCTGATAATTTTCTGTGCGCACCTAACCTATAGCCTATAAATAAGGCAAGGCACAGAGGGATTATTTTTTATGCTAGTTTCCTGCAATAATAATTCAAGTATCCATCTAAAACTTATTGTAGGCACATTTTGATAATGCGAACTTGCACTTTTGTGATGATTCACACAAAACCCTTGAAACAAATAAGCTTAATGATGTTACTAACTCAGTGTAATTCATAATAGTCAAAAGGATTAATTTTAAAGAATAACTAAGTCGTTTTTGTTTGCTCCATGTTTGAAAGTATCGTAAAAAATACACATAATAAGGGAATGTGAGACTATTATTTCCAATTCAATCCACAAAGTCCGTCATTCTTGAACAAGAACAAGGAAAATGTTAAGGGAAAAGAGAAATGAAGTCCATAATTTAACAATAGGTAAACTAGATGATGAGTTAATTAAAAGCATATAATGTAAGTGCATTTGTTTCAATGCAAATCATCACACTACGAAATTATCTTGACCCTCACTTTTAACAAACGATTCAATAGTTCAGGGGTAAGCAAAGCAGGCATAAAAAAGTCTTGCCTCCTGTCACGACGTAATATTATCTGCAAAATCTGCATAGTTTTTTAAGGAATAGATTTCGACTACTTACTGTTAATTACAAAGGCAGAGCGCAATCTTTCGGGGTAATTAGCTTCAAAATCTCTGAAACAGGCCAAAATGACTTGAATTGCTGCAAAATAAAATTAGATTCATACATATCAATTTGCAAGTTTTTTTTTCACGTTTTCTCAATATGATGTACTGATTTTTAGATTAAAGATAGATTTTCAAAATACTTCAAGTAGGTAGTAAGAAATATAAAATTGATTAAAGAGTCATGTTGTAAACAATTGTCACTTACTTTCAATATGAGCAACTTTCCAGTAAGACATTTCGGCAGTGTCAATAATAATTGTAAATTGATCTCTGGAAGATTTCCTTAGATATTCTATAAAGTTCTCGAGCATGAAAAATCTATACTTCATGCATTCTTGCTTTAGATCTTTAGCAAGCATATCACGAATATTCCAAGCTCCAACAGGTAAATAAATTACTGCAAAAGACCATTTGTTTGTTTTAGGATAAGATTCATTTCTATTGATTTACCAATTATTGACTAGGTTTAATACTCAAGTTACCCGCATGACCTTCATTGTCCAGTCCAGTGCATTCGAACCGAAAATCATCTAACAACAACTTTGGAGGTCTCCAATGTAAGAAAGAAGATACATTGTTGTCTTTGCGCCATTGAATTGTCTAGGTATATACACGGAACAAAGAATAAATGAAATTAAACATGATTTTTACAATTGTTATTTATTTGGTTTGATGCATCATTGTTAATGTTTTGAGTTTTACATTTTTTAACATTGCCAGCGCCTTCGACACATCGCCATCACGAGCTTACATTAAATACAAAACAATCAGTCAAAAACGCTTTGTAAAATTTCTGAGTTATGTACTTACATATTATATAATAGCAATAAAATTAATTACCTCTTAAAAATCGAAGTAAAGTTTTCTCATCTTCGCCCAATGTTTTGGTTGCTTCTTGGAACTACATGAACAAAAATGTAAGTTGTAAAATCAGTTACAAACAGTACAAGTACCTAAGAACAATTTCGCAGCATGAAATATCAGTTTAACATGGATGGGTTGAGTTCATTATAAAATCAACATCAACGCAACCATTTCTTCCAATAATTATAATAAAATATTTCTATTTCAAAAATAAAAATTTGTCTCGCCTTGTAAAGAGCAGACTGTTCCTTTTCGTTGACACATGCCATCTTTAAGTGATGTAGAAAATTGGTTTATGATATAACTAATCTTGAAAACTCAAGTAAAATTATTCCTTTTGTGAAACTGTTATCTCTGAATTGACACTAGCAGCAGAAAACACAGATCACATAAAACACAAACTACCACAAGTTCTTTGCACAGTGACTTTAGTGGATTGAACCAAAAATTGAAATGAACTCACACAAAACAAGTTCTTCGTCTACTTGAATTCTAGGGTCAAATCTAGAAATGAATTAATTTAGCATTTGTCTAACCTTAACAATAAACATACAACAGAAAGGTTAAATCATGCCTTGTATTCACAACATTAGGCTTTACATAATTCCACTACTTTATAGCAAATTCTAAGGTTTCAGCCCTAGCAAAAATCATTATGCCACTATTGCATTTCCAACACAATTAAAAGTACTGCTTGCTATGCAATATATAAGGGAAATACATACAACATCATGAACGCGTACTCTATCATACCATGTACGATATATATCTTACAGCTAGCATACAACTTAATTTTTTAGTAACAAGCAGTGTTGATTCACCTTGCGTTTTCAGCCAAGTACAACAACATAGAGGTATATAATTTCAAAGTATACGACTTGTCTCAAGTTGGCCCCCAAAAGGACAAGCATAATAATATCCAACATCTATCAGTAATAACGTAATAAGCCTATTAGTACGAATAGACATGTTGTAGAAATATATTGTTTGCATGCAAGGTGTATAGTAGCTATAGTAGATATAGTAGTAGTTAATAATAATAATAATACTTAACTCTATTTCAATAGTGAATTATTTGCTAAAGAATGAGGTATACAAACTGTATGGCAATTGTAAGATCTGCATGAACTGTAATGTGCTATTAACACTAAGAACATGAAACTCCAGCAGAATGCAAGGTTAGTTATCAATGTGAGGAAATAAAATGAAGAAAAAATCTTTTGTTTGTATCATCATTTTATGAGGATTGCTGCTTCCTTTGACAAAGCTTTCATTTTTCCATTGTCTTTTGTTTTCCGTGCAGGACGAAATTTCAAGAGATGAGAGTTCGGATTTCAAGTCGAGTAGTTCCTCCATATATAGCGCCCACACACGTCGAAAATTTTGGTAATTGAAAGTTTTGGTCATCATCACAAACAAAATAAAACAAACTAAACCTATGTACCACGCATATCTAATACCCTCCCTTCCTGTATTGCCTATATTATTATAAATTTTCATTTAATTGTACTTTCGTAAACAAACTTTATTTGGAGCAATTAACCCACTCCTCGTCTATACCAATTAGGACTACAATTAGATTTTTACCTAACGTAGGTATACTAAAATATTAGGTACCTAACCTGGCTAACTACCTAGGTACCTATGTATTATTTATGAAATTGGTAACAATTCAACAATAGACTAACATTAAGTACAATATCATCCACCTGCGTTTCATTGTACAAATAGATTTTAAATGCAGGTGTAAAGGAAGCGTAATGAAAAGAACGTAGCAATATAAAAATTACGAAAAATGAAATAGGTATAGGTACACAAAATAATATTATGTGTCTATCATGAATATCATGATTCATGCAGTACAAATATTCATATCAGGTTTTACTTTAAAAGTGATTAACTGCATTCTATAACTGCATGAGGCTAGTCAATTAGTTAGGCTCTTTGGTAACAACAAGCCATTTTCAATGTTAATTAGTACAAATCAGATAAACCAGACTCTAACGTAAACTTCAATCGTTGTATGATTGCCAAAAGGTTTATTGTCTAAAGAGGTAGGGCAGCAGGAGTCAATACCAACACCTAGCGATCGCGTGTAGATGTTTCTTCTCTGATGTCTGAGAAATCTCATTCAATTAGTTATCGAGTGCCATGGAAGTGTGCTTTAAGAATAAGAATATATAGTTTATATTTTGGTATGATATCAAATATGAATGACATGGGTATTTATTATTTACAGATTCAAGTTCTTCAAATAACCAATGGTATGCTGCATCATTGCATTGGTGAGTTAACACAATAATAGATTCTTTAAGAAACTGCTTTAAACATAGTTGCGTACAATAAAATTAGACAATGTATGATACGCTCTGTTGTTTTAATATTATTTTGAACCGACTGATAGAATATAGATGTCTGTATATAATTATCTGCACTGTGCACTAGACAAGAATGAAGAATGGCTAGCACTTTTAGCTCGTTCCACATAACATTCCAACCAATTGTAACCCAAATATTGCGTAATACATATGATGTATGAATGAGTATTGCGTAACAATTATCTCTAGACTATTTAAAGTGTGTGTACTATATAAATATATAAAATATGAGTTAATGTAATAATATTATTTTATATTTAAAATAAAGGTAGTTAATTATGTAATGTATTTGTCCACACTTTACATTTTATAATTATATAATATATTTATTCTGATAGTGATAAATGATATAATGTACTTAGCACTTAAAGTACTTTTATTATTATTACTAATTGTATTATCTTGAGTTAATACTTCTTAATAGGTTAATACTAAACAATTTTTTAGAACATTGATGTGCGACTATGTAGATTAAATGTACATGGGCGTATTCAGGTCACACATTAGGGGGGTTTGAGCAAACATTTGTCACATACGTCAATATACTTTATGTTCAAATTTACGTCATAATCAATGGAAATTGCAACAAAATCGCGTATCCCGCAAAAAATTTTGAGATTTTTTGTAATTTTACGACAAAAATAACCTCTTTTTTGGATTTTGGGCATTGGGAGAAACCTGATTTTATCTAGTGTAAAGTCCAAAAATTGGGGGAGGGGGGCTTCAGCCTCTGTCTGGCATGTCGCCTGTTGCACATGCACTCCCAGAATTAATTATTATGGTCGTAAAACTGCAAAACTTATGAAAACGCTTCGCTCTATGTGCGAATTTGTTGCATTTTGCTGTGGTTTTCAACTAAATTGACTCCACTTTTACCCGCTGTGTGCAATTATTAATTATGGACTCATTTATGACTCATATTGAGATTGCTCCACCAGAAATCCATCTTTATAGATTATATATAGATCCTTTCCGTGTACCCTCCAATTTATAATCCTAGCTACGTGCTTGATAGCAGTATAACTAAAGCTACTATAAGAATGTGGTAAGACTAAATACATATTATTGAAATTGTGCTACAACATTGTTACTATTTAGAGTATTATAGTCTAGTCTCATAAAGATTTTGAATGCACTACTATATTTGGAGAACTTAATTATATAGCTGCTTTTATGCCTTACACACTATAGTATATTATTTGTATTAACTTTTTTTAATTTACTTTCGATCATGATGTTACTTATTTCCCTTGCTTTAATTTTAATTGTTATATCTAATTCGCTAGCAAGGATTCACTTGGTTAATCTTTATTTTTTTACCCATTTCTTAGTCTCCTACATCACTGATCACTGCTAACTCAGAGAATAAAACTTGTTGTAGAAGTAGAAGTAGGCAGATATTGTTAAAAGTGTAATGCAGAAATTCTAAAGGCAATTTTACTGCTATTATTACACTGCCATTCTGCTTACCACTAGATATTTATAGTATATATACCTCTAGGTATTAGGTATACATATATACTGTGTAGTGTACCCCATAAGTACATTGTATTAATTATTTTAATTTACGCATTGAATATAAGAAAAAATTCACTATATACTTGCCCCTTTGCCTACTTAGATCACTCATTACTTAGTAAATAATTACTGTCATTCTCATTACATTACTATCCCAGTAGTCCATCCAATTCCAATTGTTAAATAAATAAACCCTTGTAAACGATATAAAAATATGGCTGAGGTTGAGTAGCAGTGTTCATTATGTACAGTGTGACCCATTTATTAAGGAAACTTTCCCCTTTTTCTCCCCAAAGGGAAAGGTGACATATGATATATATATTCCAAATGATGGCCTAGCACTCCATCTTTCGAATGGTAGTAATTTCATGTTTCTATCTTCAGTACTTTCAGATACATCGGAGTTTGAATGAACCCATTTTTATGATGTCGATTCCATGCAAATATTGTTTTGCTATTTTAAAATCATGCGACGCCCCCTTTGGGGGCATAGAATTCCGGCGTTGGTTTATGGAATCCTCTTTGGGGGCGGGGCTTGGCGCATTTGCTGGAAATCCGTTTTAAATTTTGGAAAATTCCCCTGGAAATTTAAATCCCAAGCCCAAGTATTAAGATAATATTTTCATGGGAAACAGTCATGGTAAAAGTGAGTTCATTGAAACCCCGATATATCCGAAAGTACTGAAAATAGAAACATGAAATTACTACCACTCGAAAGATGGAGTGTTAGGCCATCATTTTATATATATACATCGTATGCCACCTTCCCCATTGGGGAGAAAAAGTGGATAGCTTCCTTAAGGATAAGTGGGTCAAACTGTATATTATGTTGGGGCAATTGCCCTTTCCCTGTATATGCCATAGTGACTTCATTTTTGTACCACATCTTCGCTATAAAACCCCTAGATAACATGTATGTAAAGTTTGATACAATTTGGTCCAACCGACTTGTAACAGAGATGGAAACTTCCCATCAATTTGCCCTGCCGGCCACTTCCATACTTCCATCCCATCAACATCCAGTATTTTGGATGGGTTGGATGGGATGGGTTTATTTTTTTTGGATGTTGCGGATTGGATGGCTATAACTTTTTGGATGGGTAGGATGGGAATGGGATGGCTGTAGATTTTTGGATGTGCTGGATGCCACTGTGATGTGAACGATACAACCGGTACAAAAATTACAAGAGAGCACAAGGAAATATTTGCATAGTCTTGAAGGGGAAGGTTCCCCCTCCAACGTCTGTATGCTGTATGATTTGCAAACCATTAGTAACCATGATCAGCGTACAAAGGTCAAAACGAGAATGTTGCCTCTGAATGTCGCCTCTTAAGGAGAGATGTATGGGAGATTCTAGATAGAATGGACATGTTATAATGTGTCTTTGTTTGTTTACATTTTTGTGGAGGAATTTGTCATTTAAGCATTTTTCTGTTACATGAAAAGTTGTCAGGTTTATACATACTATTCCATGTACTAGCAGACAAGGAAGATGAATGATATTAAACTAGTGATTCAGATCCACACGGGGGAAATGATGTCATGCGTAGAGCTAAATAAATGGTGGATGGTACACACCGATTCAACGAGGCAATTAAAACAGTTTCGAGCGGATCCACCATTTTAGATTGATCCTGAACAGCACTGTATGTAGCTATGTACTATAAATTTTTCTTTACAATATCGTACCGGTTAAGTAAGACCCTTAGGATACTGGATACACCTTTAGATAGAGAATTTGCATTGCTAAGGTAGAGCAAAACGATCATCGTTTTCAAAAGAATTAAAAAACAGAAAATTAGACAATTCTACTAGTATAGATTTATTTTACTAATAACTTTACTAGTATTAACTTTAATTAACTTTACTAATATAGATATCATTACTGTGGGACATATAATACACGACATGTAGATGTATGCCATACTGCGTTCGAAACAAATCAAATGTTGTAGTTGCTTTAGCTGCTGTTAATGAAAGGCAAATGCACTTCCTGTTGCAAATCAAGATGTAGAAAAATATGCGTTTGATATTCATGCATGGACGTCTAATTTAAAAAGCGAAATAACTGTCAAGTACATGTTTTCAGAGCCTTATCATGTAGTTTCAGTTTAGGAAAATAAATAGAAATACTTTAAAAGTATCTATCCAACCACATTTATAATTATTTATTGTTACTATATCACAGCTATAAAGGAGTATTCTTACAGTGAAATAATATATACATGTAATTATCTGCCATTTTTGTTAGGATGTGGATACGTATATATACATAATTATTCTATGATAGCAATATGCCTTACATAATTATTTCGTACCTATTGTCAACTAATAATTTTTCAAATAAGTCATAGTACCGAAAGGACGCATTTTGTAAATAATAAGGCCTTGGACAAACTATACAATGTAGTGTCAACTAACTATTTTCACTTCGGAAGGATTATTATAGGAAAGATAAGCAAAGGGTCATTATTTGAACACTTTTTTTGTTACGTGTTCATCTAGATTTAAATACAATAATGAATATAATATTATACTGTTAGTATAATCGTTAGTTAAGGTGTGTATTTTTGACTCTGCTATGTTTCTACAATTACTACTGAATTTATGTATACGTAAATTACTTGACCTTATAAAAAATGTATATAGTTTCCTTACATACGACAGATCAGAATTATTTTTCTATACCTTAACTCTTAATGTTAACCCCTCTTCCGATGTGCAATATCACGCTACACGCATTGAAAGCATGATACTTTCATTGTACAATGCTTTAGGTAGTATCATCACAAACTTTATACAATAGACAGGAGTTTGTATATAACTGTATAAAGTTTGTGATGGTAGTGGACCACTGACGTGTCTATTTACATTTAATTACTCTTTTTTATGGGTTTTGTATTTTGCATTTTATTATTACTACTTTATCACAAAGAAATATATTTGGTATAACCTATACATTCAGAATCCATAAGTATTATAGATATATCTATAGAGCAATTCATATTAGTAATACTATAGTATATGCATATGCAGTTGCGAAGCAGTTATTTGCAATAAAATCGTGTAAAATAATTCATTAAAGTAGACTGCCTATTATCAATATCCGATATGTGAAAACTACTTTTTCATATTCTTGTATATTTCTTGAATATCCAATGGGAGAGATGTTTCAGGAATTCGTTCCAACAAAGCATTCATCCATTTTTCCACGTTGGTGTCGAAAATCCGAAGTTTATTTAAAGTAGGTTTTGACAGAAACGGCTTGGCTACAACTGTGTACAGATATGTGAACACCCAGTGCACTGTAAAAGTTAACAAAACACGAAGACTGTTAAATTGATAAAATGCATATTTATTTTAACACATTTACAACACACTTATGTTCATGTCTCACTCTATTCGTTATGAAACTACAATTTCCAATTTTAATGGTTACCATTTCAAATTGGATATTACTATTGGATAATTAGATATGAGCGTATTCATCTGGACTATTATAATTCTAGTGTTAAAGGTAAAAAAGCTGTTAAAGAATTTGAAAACCATTGGATGGATGTTGGATGGAGTGTAAAAAAATTTTAAAGATGGAATTATTGACATAAGATTACAACATAATATAATTAAGTTAAAAATTATTAAACCAAATCAAAACGTAATTCTGTAGTTAATAAATATAATAATAATTTCCCTTTAAACATTGACTGGTTTTGTCATGTAAATTGCTACAACTTTCTGCTTGTACTGTGTATCTTTCATGTGTAACTACAATACAAAGAAAATTTGAAATAAAACCTGACATTAATAAGTAAAAGAATGCATTATAATGGTAACTGCATAATAAAACTCGACTGCATATGCAATCTAAGTTGCATTTTGCATTTTTGTCAGCGTATCAAATAAAACTACTCAATCAAAGCATGATATTCTGCTTACATACGTCGACCATTGTTGGGGTCATTGGCTTATCCGTTTCTGTTTCTGGGTAACAACTACAACATAGTAATTCGCGTACAAGCTTGTAATGGATCAATCTCAGATGGCATAAAACTATCCGATATGTACAGTAATAAACTATAGGGATGCGAGAATACAAGCAATAGCTTTATGATGTGCCTCTTTGACTCTTGTATATACATACATATCATCATTATAATTAAAATACAAATGAGGTTTTAAAAATTCCAACTTTTGTACAGACATGCGTTACACATTATTTGGAAGTGTCTATTTAACTATTTAATGTGCAAAATCAGAAAGGAGGAACACAAACTTCACTTTTGGAATTTTGTCGATGGACGTATTGTTTATGGCATATTATGGTACATAAACATTATGAGTAGTACTAAAAACCTCTTTTTCTCTACATAGCGAAATTCATTTTCCACTAATATTAATATCCCAATTCCTTTTTTGGTATTTGAGCTGCCCTTTTTAACCTTATACGATTCTACTCTACTTTTTTGTAAATTGTGTCGTTGTATTGTAGGTAGGTTGTTGTTGTTTCTCAACCCATCCCATATTTATAACTATAGTATAATGTATAATATATAATATGCATAATAGCATTACAAACAAACTCCTCGGCTAGGTGAAAGATGAGCTATAGAAGTCAGTTTTGTGCGAATTGCAATGGTTTGCCTATTGTTTGGGTTAGGTACCCAAATATGTATATAAATACGCATGTATTTTCCAGTTAGTATATGTAATCAATGGTGTAATACAATAGCTTGTTCTGTGGTGTATGCGTAATGTATGCATGCATAAGTATACGTGACAACTCGATGGAGTATGCATTTCTAAAAAGGATGTAACTGTAACTGAATGCTGTTTTAATACCTAGTTGGCTATAGGTATTTTTCAGTATACATAATTCTACTTGCAAAAAACAAAGTTATGTTGACAATAGCACACTTTTGCATGCTGTTTTGTAAGATCGGGTTAGGTAGGACTTTAGCGTAAACAACTCATAAATCTTAAAAAACGAGACTGCTAAAACGATTTCTTGTTTGCCGACCCGAGAAAAACAAAGCCGTATATATAAATAAAGAAGAATGACATTGAATGTGTTTTCATCTAAAGCCTAAACTTAATTGTACTTTTGTAAATAAAATGAACATAGCATGATAATATTATGGCTACAAATAAGGTATCACCTATATACTAATTAAACTAAGTAATCTCTGCCATAATTTATTACCATAAGTCATCTTATTGGAATCCAACTTAAAAACCAAAAACATCTTATTTAAAAATAGTTGTAAGTTTAAATGAGATGAAACTATAATAACTATAAATAGTCAGGATTTATACAGTTGAAAGAATGAATATTTGTCTAACACAGGGAACACGTGAAAACTAATAAATTGATAATACAATACATCTATCTACCTGATTATCAATCATGGACTGACTGCAATAGTTTAATTTCACGCATTATTCTATGCTGTATGCTTGTACATTATTAAGAAGCGATATAATATACATTCTGTCACAGCACGCACAGGTAAAATGTACCTTACAATTAGTGTAGTTGAAATGCTTTTATTATGCTTGAGTGATGAAGTGTAGAAACTATATTTTGAACACGTGCTAAGACAGGGAGAGATATGATATGAACACACACGCAATGCAGAGGTACATTCTACATTTCTTCTTACATGTTCAATTTTCATAAGGCTACTTTTTATTATGTCATTTTTATTTTTTCAGTCTGAACACCATAATTTCAATCTTTTTTAGTTTTTAACCTTGAATATCAAATGAGGCTTGTTTTCTAAATCAGATGCTATGCCAAATCACATTCATTATATTACATACTAATCAATATCCTCCATTGTCATATGCCTTAGGTCGAACTTGTTCACGTTATAAGTATATAGCTATATATTGCCGTACAGATAGCTGTACACCTTCTTTGTAGGTACCTTTTTGACCTCATACTGAATACTTAAACCATAAGGATAAGAAGATATAGTACAGTTACCTGGTACAAAATGAAACTAATCTGCATACTTAGAGACGTTATCTTGAAAATGAATGAGAAAGTAGAATGGCAACTTTGCCGGTACCTTGTAATACATACTGCATGTCCGTAATATACCTACGACACTAAACCTACTGACAAAAGTACCTTCACATGCAGACATAAACAAAGGAATTTTATTAAAAAAAGACTTACGATTAATTACGTAACAACACTCCAATCGTTCAGGATAGTTTGCTTCAACATCTCTTAGAATTCTGATGGCAAGTTGCAACGCTATGGATTTTTCAATAGCAAATTATTAAATTCAAAATCAGAAGCTGCTAATTACATCAACATTTTTTGCTTAACTTGATTATGTGTCATGTCAATATAAAATTAAGCCATAGTAATATCTCAAGTGAATCATTAATTACTGTCTGAGTGTGTTGCTGTTCTGTAATTGAGCCCAGCTACATCCAGAATTAGAACCAATTTGTCCTTTCCGCTTTGCTTTATGTGATTTATTCCATTTTCGAATAGGTAAAATCTTGTGAGATAACATTCGTCGTAATGTTCCCGGAGGCTTCTAATGATGTCCCATCGTCCAGCTGGCAAATATATGACTGGAAGAGTAAATTTAAATTATTGAGTTTGTTTGATTAATATTTTTAGACTGATAGATAATTGGAGATTGAGATGCTTAATCAAACCAGTAAATTTACTTGGGTATTCATTTTTATCTCGGTTTGGGCAAAATTCTAGAACCATGTCATCCAAGATTAGCTTTGGAGGAGTCCAAGTTAAATAAAACTCTATATCATTTACTTTTTTCCACTCCAAGTGCTGAAAAAAATATATTCATTATACTTTAGCTTATTGTTAACTTCACATTTTTGTAAAGTTTTGCAATGTCATTGGCTATCATTTCCATTCGTGATCGTAAAAGAATGTGCTTAGTACGTATTTATTATGTGAACCTTATTTACAAGTAAAAAAGAACTAAGTATTAGGTAAATTAGCATAAAAACTTGTAGAGAAATATTTCATGGGATACTCAGCTTAAAAGTAGTGAATACCTTTCGCAGCATATCACCAGCCTTTCTTACGTCCCCATCTCTAGCTAAAATGAACGCAAAAATAGAAGTACGAATCTTACTTTTCAATTTTCATGTAGATATATTTACAAATTAAAAAATATGTGCTCAAAACAGCTTCAAATTTTTTTAACTCACTCACCTCTTAAAAATCTCAGCAGTGTATCTTCATCCTCATTTAAATCATCGACAGATTTGCGGAACTGAAATTAATTTGAGACATTTTTTGTATCCGAGCTACATTAAGTTGAAAAACTACTTTTGCCGCAAATGTGATAATTTAACTTACTTTTGCCAAAGTCTTGACTTCTTCTTCGTTTTCACAAGGTATCATTTTAATTTTAATCTTCACTGAATAACCAATAAATTCACTTTTTAATTTTTAACAAAACTTGAAGCAATTATTATAAACTTCAAAATTCTTAATATTGCATGCAAGCAAGCGTTCGATTCTATAGTAGTCTGTTCAGTGGTGTATAAGATAATGAGACTCGCAAAAGGAATGGTTACTTAAATGCACTGCACAATGATGATGTTGATGTTGCTCTGCGAGGTGTGAGATAAGTTCTAGTCAGCTCACCTGCACTTCCACTACAACTGCAACAATGATGAAGAAATGCAAACGAAAAACATTGAGAATCTTATACAATACATAAGTCTTACAACATGCTATACCTCCTCAAGTACATCTTACTTGAGTGTAGGAAATGATAAGATTGTGTGTGTGCATTAAACACACAATTAGATAAACATTACATGAAGAGTATATAGGTATGCATTATAATCAAGAGTCAAGGTGTATACATATCAGCTTGGTTGGATTCTAATTTTTTACACAGATTTCGTTCCCTGTGTGATTGAAAGAGGAGGCAAGAGCAAGATACAATGGACAATGGAATTTTTTACCCATGCATTAAATTTTGCTTCTACTCATACTATGCTACACGCTTAGTGGATACATAATACAGGCATTCAAATTGTAAACTAACAAGCAAGTTCAACTTTACAGATGTAAACTGGCTTCAAGATGTTTTTAAAGTTTAAGTACATACATACAAAGGTTTGTTTTTAACAACATCATCTTAACATATCTTTATATAGTAGTATTGTTGACGAATGACAACACATGCTGTGTAAACAAATAGTTTTATACCTACCTAGACTACCTACCTATGTGTAACCTGTGTATCTAATGCATGAAAAGGGACTTAAGCTTTTAGCATGTCACAATAATGGATACTCTTGTTTTGTATTTGTAAACCTGTGCTGACTTAATTCTCAGCATGGGATGGATGCAAATCTAACTTTAAAATTGCTTTTGATCTTCGATAGAACAATAATAGATTCCCCAGAACTGGTATATATTTACTCAGATCGTCTTTCCAGCTACTTATATATCTTTGTATAATATATCAATATATCCATATTTTTTAAGTTCTGCATGCTTGACGGAAATTTTTGAATCATTCATTGATAATGCATATATGAAATAGTAAAAATATTTGCGCAGTTAGCAGTTTACTACAATAACAGGCTAGGACTAGGATGGTTGATCTCTCTTACTAAAGTGGAATCGTACTAATAGCAAAGGCGGAAAGAAAGGTACTCTGAAAAACCATTTAAGTGCGTGTATGATAATTGCGATAATAATCCAGAAAAATTGGATCTCACCATCTTACCATGCAGCAACTACAATTATATTGTTCACCATGATTTGCCCTTGACTTTCCTTCTACAAAAGAATTGCCAAATCTATCCTTTTTTCATTGCTCAGAAGTGCCTCCAGCTTCACCACTTAATAAACTCATAATATACAGATAAAATTATTTGTATCACCAATTGAATGTTTGTATAATAAGACCTACCTCTACACTACCTAGGTAGGTAAGTAGTAAGTAGGTATTCACTTTATTTCTGCATGTTGATTATAATATTAAATATATTTATATCTGTTGAATGCAAGAGGAAAGATTACTAATATATTATGTAAATCCACCTCAAATGAAAAATAAACTTCCTAAAGTTATTAAAATCTCCTAGGGAGGCTATAATTGTTAGCAACTAATAATGCATTTATAATACTTAACACGCGCCCCCCATGAGGTTGCAAATGCAACCAAATCGACTTTCAAAGGTCACTGCTCATAAAATATACAAGCTAGATTTTTTAAACTTTTTGTATTTGTAAGTTAAAGACTTTTCTACAAAACGCCGTAATTTTGGT